>JAVKOQ010000388.1:0-45319 GCA_031835245.1 Balamuthia mandrillaris | reverse complement strand
AAGAAGAAGAAGAAGAACAAGAAGAAGAACAAGAAGAAGAACAAGAAGAAGAACAAGAAGAAGAACAAGACCTAATGAAGAAGAAGAAGAAGAAAGAGAAAGAAAGAAAGAAAGAAAGAAACGACAAGAAAGAACCTTGTGGCATCCACGAGCAGTTGGAAAGGTCTTCATTCGGAAGGCGGGTGGAGAGCACATTGTACTCCTTAAAGAGCGATGCCAGTAATGGGACAAGTTGTGGCAGCACGTGCACGTGTTGATGCCCATCCACGTGCATCCCTTTTACCAATGCTGTCGAAGAAGATGCTAGCTTGTGAAGAAGAGGAGTGAAATAGAGTTGCTTGAACCAAGTGAGCTGCGCGCGCACCTCCTGTTCGACCTCCGACAAGGAGACTTGTCCTTCCGCCAGAGCTTTCCTGAAACCAAACTTTCCCAACATTTCTCCTTCTTTTGTGTTAACTTCGAATAGAAGAAGGAAGAGGTGTGAAGAGAAGAGAAGAGAGGAGAAGAGAGAAGAGGAGAGAAGAGAGAAAAGAGAAGAGGAGAGAAGAGAGAAGAGCAGAGAACGATGAAGAGAAGAGAAGAGAAGGGAACGATGAAGTGAAGAGTAGAGAGATGAAACCTGCTGAATCACACAACGATGGTACTAATCCTGGTGAACACAGTGGAGCACCTTCCGTAAGATTCAGGTGCAGGTTCAAAGGCAGACCACAGCTCAACGCTCGCTTCACCGCCTCCTTGGCTGTCCTTCCGTTGCACAAAAGGGAGGCACGGCTGATAAAGGGACCACCTCCCTTTTCTTCTCCTCCGTCTTCTTTTTTCGACTCCCACAGCTGGAAGATCCCTCTGTCCCGTTCTTCTCCATACCCCAAGTCATCCGCCGTGACGACCAGCGCTAGGGCGCGCCTCCTCCCGTGGTGCTGTGGCCGTTGCATTACAGCAGCACCGTCACTGCCCGTTGCTCCGATGGTTCTCTTTTTTCTGCGGACATAAATTTACCTTAAAGAAGCTAAATGACGTCATAGGTAGGATCGATCGTGCAATAAAAGGAAATTTCGGAGGTGATCGTACCCAAAAAAAAAAAACAGTAAAACGACGAAAAGACGGGAAAGAGCAGAAAAAGAACGAAAGAAAAAAAAAAAGCGGTAGTGGTGGGGAGCTCCACTACTCTTTCACTCTCTCCCTCTTGCTCTCTTTCTCTCTTCTTTTTTTGTTAGTGTGGTATAGCGAGTGAGTGGAGAGTTTTGAGGGAGGCTACTCTTGATAGGTTTTGTATTTCCCATTTTTTTGTGTTTTTTCACTCATCACTTTCTTATTATTTTTCTTTTGTTCTCTCCCTCCCTCCCTCTCTCTCTCTCTCCCCTCTCTCTCTTTTCTCTCATCTCTTTTTCTTCTCTCTCACACTCTCATTTTTTTTCTCTCAAACAAATAAACAAACAGGAAACAAAATGAACGGCCCAACAACAAATAAAGATAAAGACAAAGTGGTAGAGACGGAGGAGGAGGAAGAAGAAACTTCAGTGGAAGATGGAGGAGGGCTTGATGGGGAGAAGAAGGCAAAGGCTCCCTCTCCTCGTCCTCCTCTAAATGGAGAACGGTTCGTTCTGGCAGTGGATGTGGGTACCACTGGTATCCGTTCCTTTTTGTTCAACAAGGAGGCAAAGCGGCTTGGCTGCTGCTATCAGCGCGTTGCAACCTTGTCTCCAGAACAGGGCTATGCTGAACAAGACCCTATCGTTCGTTCTTTCTTTCCCTGTCATTTCATTCTCTTCTCTGTTCTGACAGCTCCTCTTTTCTCTCCCTCTCTCCTTTCTTTTCTCTGTTTCCTGTTCTCTCTCTCCCTCCTTCCTTCCCTCCCTCCCCTATCTTTTTCTCTCCCTGTCTTTTATTGCCATTAACTTCTTTTATTTAACAAAAGCAATTGTGGAAGCAATGCAAAGCGGTAATGAGACAGGTGTTGAAGGACTCAGCTATTCCTGTTTCTCATGTTGTTTCCATTGGTCTCACTGCCCAAAGAGGTTCTTTTCTTGTTTGGCACCGGTTCTCACTCTATTCTTTTTCTATCCCCCGACCTCTTGTTCTTGTCTTTGTACTTACGTTCTCACTCCTTCACTCAAAGGAAAACGGGAAAACCGCTTAGCAACTTTATTTTATGGCAGGACGTGCGCTCTGTAGATATTTGTAACCGCTGGAACAGCTCTCTCACCATTCGCAGTTCGTATTCTCTCTCTCTCTCTCTCTCTCTCTCTTGCTCTCCCTCCGTTTTTGTATTCATATCTATGCACAATCAGGTATCAACATTGTTTCAAAATATATGCACATGGTAACGCGAGGACCAAGGTTCATCTCTCCCTCCCTCTCCCTCTCCCTCTCTCTCTCTCTCTCTCTTGACTGTATTATGAGCTCATTATGAATTTGATAAAAGATGGATGATGGCGAGTATTTTTAAGCTCTCTCCGATGCACGTAACACCTCGTCTGCTTTGGGTGTTGGAAAATGTGGCTGAGGCCAAAGAGGCTTTGGATGAGAACAACCTCCTCTTTGGCACTGTAGATACTTGGTTATTGTGGAAATTGACTGGTTCTCCTTTTGCTCTTCTTTATCAATGCTTCATCGCCTCTCCTCTTCTAATATCTACGGCGTATGTAAACAACAGGAGGAAAAGTGTTTGCAACAGACTATTCATCAGCAAGCTCAACGGGTATATACGATCCATTTCGTTTGCAATGGAATCAGCAAGTGCTCGACATTGTTGGTATTCCAGCATGCATCTTTCCAGAAGTATTACCAACCAGTGGTAGCTTTGGAGCTACCACTCCAAATGTTCTTGGCGCTCCTGTTCCCATTACTGCCATTGTTGCTGACCAACAAGCTGCACTCTTTGCCGGTAGTGCTTATTTCTTGCTTTCTTTGTTCTACGCTCTTCTTGTCCTTTTATTTCTGACAACTGCCTTTGAAGAATGCTGTTTTGATGCAGGGGATTTAAAGGTTACAATAGGAACGGGCGGCTTTATGGACGTAAACACGGGAAGCGCTTTGTTACCATCCAAGAATGGTCTATTTCCTCTTATCGCTTGGAAACTTGGCGACAAAATAACGTACATGACTGAAGGTTTAGCTCTTCTCCAATGCTGCCTATTTCTTTTATCTTTACTTAAAGGAACACATAAATCCAGGACCAATGTCGACTGTAGGGTCCGTGTTAGATTGGGGCAAAGAAGAATTGAACCTCTATGATGACGTCGCGCGCACCTCTGAAATGGCAGAGTCTGTGCCGGACACAGATAACGTTTACTTTGTTCCCGCGTTCAGTGGACTCAACTCTCCTTATCAAGATCCTACAGCCCGAGGTGTGTTATTCTACCTTTGTTGCATGCTGTTTCCTTTCTTTTTCACTATTCTTTGCTAATTTTATTTTCCGTTTTCTTTGATAGGAACAATATTGGGCCTGACAATGTCAACGAAGAAAGAGCACATCGTCAGAGCGCTGTTGGAAAGCTTTTCTTACTGTTGTCAAGACTTACTGCTCGCCATTCGCGAAGACTTTCCTTCTCTATCGCTCGCCACTGCCCCAACCACTCGCAATGGTGAAGATGATGTTGCTGCTAGACAGCGCCTGCCTCTCATCAAGCTGAGCGGTGGTGTTGCTCAAAATGACTTTCTCTTACAATCTATCGCTGGTATGCATACCTTCCTTTATCTCTTCTCTTTTCTCCTCTTTCATTGATTTTAGAATCATTAAACAAAATTTCGCCTAAAAAAGATACAACGAACGCGATAGTGGAACGGGCAGTAAGCCCACAAGATACAACAGCGCTAGGAGCAGCTTACTTGGCTGGCTTAGCGGTGGGGCTTTGGGCCTCCACTGAAGAGCTCAAACGTTACCGAAAAGTTGAGCGTGTGTTTCAACCAAAACCCACCCAACGAACTAACTCAGCAAAACAAAGAGAAGGAAGAGAGAAGAAAGAAGAGACAGAAGAAGAACGGCGAGCAGCAAAATATGCCAAATGGAAGAAAGCTGTGAGTCATTCGTTGGCTTGGGCGGATACGTTTGCAACGTTTGATGCCAAACCTCTTTCCTCTTCTTCATCATCTCCCACTTCCTCTTCGAAGAGAGAGAAAGAGAAACGTTCACAAGAGTGGACTTCAAGATATTGGTCTGGTTAAAAAAAAACGGTTTGTTGTGCGAATATAAGCTTATCTATTTTTATTCTCCTCATGTACATTTTTAAAAAAAAAAATAGTGATTTGTGTTCAAAACTTAAGAGGACGAAGAGATGCCATCCTCTTCAGCCACTTCGTCACCATAGTCTTCGGTAGTTATTTGAAGCCTTTTGTAAGAAACGGAGCCACGACCTTCCTCTGCTTCCTCCAAGGGAGCCTCGGTGTCGATGTGCCCTTCGTCCATGGAGGCAGGCCTTGTGTTGTTCCACAGTGCGTTGAAATCTTTGCGAGCTACAAATACAGTAGTTATGTACACGCTTGGCACTGTGTGAAGCAAAGAAAAGTCAGGAGAGAGAGAGAGAGAGAGAGAGAGAGAGAGAGAGAAGAGGAGGTGACCTAAGTAAAGGAGAGCGGGTTGGGCGGCTTGGAAAGCGACCAACACGAAGATGGTGAGGATGAGGCCGAGCACGTAGCTCAGCAGCCCAACACGAAAGTATCCGCCCGTCCACATGTTTTTCACGCCTTTAAAGTGGTCGAACCGTCGCAGAAAGGCCAAATAGAGGCCTGGTAATATCTATTTACAACAATTTAATCCCTGTTACAAAGAGGGAGACGAGAGAGAGGAGAGAGAGGAGAGAGAGAGAGAGAGAGAGAGAGAGAGAGAGAGATATGTACAATGTCACCCATGCCCAGTAAGGAGTAGCCATCAAGGAATACACGAGGAACGATGATAACAGTTGGCAAAGAAGGCATTCTTCTTGCAACCGATACCCTTTTGAAGGAAAGAAGTAAGGGAATATTCCAGGGGGGAGAGAGAGAGAGAGAGAGAGAGAGAGAGAGAGAGAATACGCACATGACGCTGTCCTTGAAAATGAAAGGAGAGATGAAAACCCAAAAGATATCATAGAAGAAGAACATCCAAAGAATAAGGGTAGCCAACTTCAGGTTGTTTATCCGAAGGAAACATAAAGCCGTTATACCCAGACAAAACGCCAAAACTGTGCATTAACACCAGAGCATTTCAACCATTAGCAATTGAGAAGAGAGAGAGAGAGAGAGAGAGAGAGAGAGAGAGAGAGAGACGAGAGAATGTACTGTCAGTAAGTGCCCAGAAACCAGTGAAGAACCAAACCGCAACAAGCAAAGCAGCAGGAAGTAATGCCAAAGGAATAGAAGTGGAAATGTGGCTTTCTCTCGTTACACGAGTAAGCAGCTGTGGTGACCTGTTGTTTTTTTAAATTCATTTAGTCTCGAAGAAGAGCAAGACAGATAAACAAACAAAACACAAGAAGAACAAGGAAGAGCTCAAGGAGGAAAGAGCAGACGAAGAACAAGAACAAGAAGAAGAAGAAGAACAAGAAGAAGAAGAAGAACAAGAAGAAGAACAAGAACAAGAACAAGAACAAGAACAAGAACAAGAACAAGAACAAGAACAAGAACAAGAACAAGAACAAGAACAAAAGAACAAAACAAGAAAAAGACAAGAACAAGAACAAGAACAAGAACAAGAACAAGAACAAGAACAAGAACAAGAACAAGAACAAGAACAAGAACAAGAACAAGAACAAGAACAAGAACAAAGAGATACCGAAAGTGAGAAGGGAGGTGCAGAAAAGCAGCCAAGTCTCCAACCAAAGGATAGAGCACGAAGCAAGCGGAGAACAGGGAGGAAAGCGTAAAGATGAAGCTCAGCACAGGCGCCATCATGTCCAAAAAGAAGAACAGAACGAGCAGCAGGAGCGACCCGATCAGAGGGAGCAACAAGGCGGACTGCCACTTGAGGTCGTTGCTGTTGTTCTCTTCGTTCTCTGCCTCCTCCGCGTTCTCGTGTTCTTTGCTGTCGCCACCCTCCTTTCGTTGGCGTTGCCGACGGCCTTCCCACATTTGCAACTGGGCCAGGTAGAGGGAGAGAGAGCGAAGGGAGCCTATCACAAGCACCAGGAAGGCAAACGCCAACATGGAGAGTGTGCTTGGGTCAACCAACAACAGCCTTTTTTGTTTTTAAGTTCATTAAACAAGAGAGGCAACAATGCCATTAGAAAAAAAATCAAAGATGGGTGAAAAAAAAAAACAAAAAGTAAGAAAGATACCATTCGCTACCCATCACGTCAATTGTTTTGTTGAGAGTGCCAGCTGCAAATGGGGAGTATACCACCTTCTTGCCTGCTCCTCCTCGATCTTCCTTTTCGTTTGTTGTTTTTGACTTTTTCTGTTTCTTTTTTCTTTATCTTTTCTATCGACAAATTGTTCGTTTTTTCCGCAAAAAAGGAGTGAATTATTATGACTCATCGAATTATTTTAACTATTCTCATATATCATTCAATTATTTTAACTGGTCGAATAATTTAAACACTATTCATAAAATCCAATAATCTAGATAAAAATTTCCACAACGAATCTCACGTCCATCCCAGCTAATAATAGCAGGAAAAATTTGTCTATTCTCTTTTCTATAACCAAACAACACAATTTTTTTCTTATTCTTCTTTGATGGTCTTGGAAGGTTGGTCCTTCTTGCCGGCAGCAGCCTGACCGGCCCTGGCCCCGGGATGTCCTCCCCTCACGTTCTCCACGAACAGCTTGGCAAAGAGCACAAAGTAGGAGAGGTACATCGCCAAGCCAAAGTAGGTGTTGCGCTCATGGAACTCGGAGCAGAAGCTGAGTTGGCTGACGATGATGATGAGGCCCATCACCATTTGGGAGATTTGAAGGGAGGTGATGGAGAGGCGGAGGGGCTGGCTGAAGCGGTAGCCCATGGCCGTCAGGCAGTAGTAGCTGTACATGATGGAGTGCACCGTCAAGTTCATTCCAGCAAACCATACTGTGCAAAAAAACGGGAGGGAGGGAGGGAGAGAGAGAGAGTGAGAGAGAGAGAGAGAGAGAGAGAGAGAGTAGGAAGAAAGAAACGTTAGAAAAGTAAAGAAAAGAAAGAAGCGAGAAGAAGCAAGAAGCAAGAAGCAAAGAAACAGACAACAGGGAAACAGGGCAAACACGAGAAACGACCAGAGGAAAGAGAGCAAAAGACAGTAAACGACAAAGAGGAAAAAAAACGAAAACTACAACAACAAAGAACGAGAGAACAAAAAGGAAACGAGAAGGACAAACAAACAAAGAACAAACAAGAAAGAAAGGAAACACACCACACAAAACTCAAACGAAATACATACCACCAGTAGAAACGTTCAAGGCACAGGCCTCCCAGCAGAAAATGAGGGTGGCCAGGTGGTGGTACCAGTGCAGGAAAATGAGCGGCCTCTTCCGCAGCACGATGAAGAGGGTGTCCACCAGCTCCGGGATCTTGGAGAGGCAGAACATGAGCACCCAGGGGGCCAGGTAGCGCTCCGTGCTGACCGAGCAGAGCTCCCCCACGAAGCCCAGCTCCCAGACCTCGCTCAGCAGGACGGGCATGACCACCACCGCGCTGATGAGGCTGTAGAGGGCCAGGAAGGCATTCCACAGGATGAGCGCGGTCCGCAGGGAGTAGGGCTTGCGGTCCCTCATGAAGCGCTTCAGGGCGAAGATGACCACCACGTAGGCCAGGGAGATGAGCACCGGGATGTGGAGGTTGTTCCGCATCCACTCGGCGAGCTGCGGGAAGTCGATGTAGCGGCAGAAGGGGGAGGCGTGCTCCTCGCAGAGGCGTTCATAGCCCACATTGGTCCTTGTGACTGCGGACATCTTTCAGGGGTTTGGTCTCTATGAACAACAGAAACGGTTTTTTTTTAAATCAAAAAAAAAGTTCCGGTAAGCGTTCATCTTTCTCTCTTGTCAAAAAAAAAAAAAAAAGATAAGAAGATGGAAGGAAGGGGTGGTGCTACCACGTTTATACCTTGCACAGGGGGGGGAGGCGGTTTGTTTTTATTTTGTTCAAACAAAAAAAAAAAGCAGCTTCTTCGACAACACGACCACCGTTGGAGTCCGCACAGCAGAAGCAAAGCAACGCGAGGAAAAGAACGAGAACCGCAAAACACAGTAGAGCCTCTCTCCTCCATTTTATTTATTTTTTTAACGGCGACGAAAAAAAAAAAAAAAAGGCCGGTGACGGAAAATACGGTTCTATGGAAACATAAAAAAGAAAAATGTGTCCAAGCGTTGGCGTTTGAGATTTGCTGGAGTTGAATCGGACAGTTTTATAGGAAAATACTACCCCCTTTTTTTCGCCATGTTCTCATATTAACAGCACAAATGCCAAGGGTTTACGGTCAATGAAGAACAGGAGGAGTTCGTTCCGTTTACTGATGGCCGCGACCAAAACTAACCCCCTCCTCCGCCTTCCGTCTGAGGGCACCGCAAGCGCAAAGGGAGCAGCCGGCCAAAGTTTTCGTTTTGTTCGGTTGAGCCGCATGCATGACGTCACCCCGCGTTTTAGCGATTCGGGGAAGGCCTGCATATTACCTTGGCTTTCAGTTCAAGCCGGACGTTCCTGCTGGGGTTTAAAGACCTGGTCGTAGTTTCGAGCAGCAACAAACGAAAACCCAAGAAAGAAGTGAGGGCACATCCTCCTCCAAGAAAGATGTGCATCTTATTCTTTGCCTATGGCTATCATCCTCAGTATCCGTTGATCCTCCTATCCAACAGGGACGAGGACTACGATCGACCCACGGCGCTCTTTCACTTTTGGCCGCCAACACCGCCACCATCATCCCCTGCAGGTAGCTCCAGCAACAACAACAACGACGAATCAGCCGAAACGGAGGAACTCCTCTTATCTGACGAAGAACCTGACTTGGGAGAAGAGGCAGAAAAGAAAGGGCGCTTGTTGGCTGGAAAGGACTTGCTACGCTCTGGCACTTGGCTGGGCCTCACCAAACACGGCCGCTTCGCCACCTTGACCAACTACCGTGTCTCCTTTGATGCCCTCCGCCTCGACAAGAAGAGCCGAGGTCAGCTCATCACAGACTTTCTGCACACCAACTCTGCTGGGGACGAGTGGATCGAGCAGAACCTCCTTCAGGACAAGAAGTGGGACGACTATGATGGCTTCAACCTCCTTGTCAGCGACCACATCGGCCAGAACATGTACTACTTCTCCAACTTTCAGGGTGAGCTCAAAACCCTGGAGAAGGGCAAGATCTATGGCCTCTCCAACCACTTCCTTGACAGCCCATGGCCCAAAGTAGAGCGAGGCAAACAGCTGCTCAAACAGATCCTGGACCAACATATTCAACAGCTGACGGCTGCCAAGTCTCAACCACAACAACACACGAAGGAAGAGGAGGAGGCAGAGGAACAAAAGGATAAGGCAAAGTTGGAACTAGACCTGGAGGCGCTGTTGGGTGTATTGGCAGACAAGACCAACTTTCCTGATGAGGAGCTGCCGAACACCGGGGTAGGGTTGGAGTGGGAGCGCACCTTGGGTTCCATCTTCGTGCAGAGCCCTGACTACGGCACCAGGAGCAGTGTGGTGGTGCTGGTGGACAACCACGGCAAGGTCAGCGTCACGGAGAGGGCCAAGCAGGTGGACGCACAGGGCCTCACCCGCCCTGATGCCAACTTTGTGGACTCCCACTTCACCTTTCAGGTCAGCTTATAGCAAAACAAGAAAGAAGATAGAATGAAGCAAAAGAAAGAAAGAAAGAAAGAAAGAAAGAAAGAAAGAAAGAAAGAAAGAAAGAAAGAAAGAAAGAAAGGAGATAAACAGCTCAGCAAAACAGAAAAAGAAAGAAAGAAAGAAAGAGAAAGAAAGGAATACAAGAGTATATAGTGTACACAAAGGTAAAACCGAAAACAAAAAAAAAAGGGTGTTAAGAGAACGTAAAAGCCCTCTTGAAAGCCTTAACACGATGTGTAATTTGAAAGACCGAAGTCTTATCCCGTCCTTATCGAGGGAGATGCTAACCTTCTCTCGGCTCAACGAACACAAATGAAAAACAAGGTGAGGGGGGACCCATTTGAACCGCTGCTGCAATCGGTCGGATTTTAATTATGGGAGTCTGATATGAATTTATCACCGCGAGAAGAAAGGCGCTCGTTGTTGTTTTGACTCACCCCCTATCTGCAAGGTATCAATATTTTTTCTTCTCTTCGCGTACGTGATTGTAAGATGATACGAAGAGTACGTGATTGATTGTAGCCATGGATCTCCCTAGTACCAAATGAGCCGTCATGACTTACTATGAAACTGAACACGCCGGACCCATCGGCGATACCTCTCAGTCCGTTTGAGATACTTGATAAACTGTGGACCAGATATTCCAGACGCTAATTCGATTCCGAAATGATACTTCTGCCCGTTGATGTAGAGGTCGATGCGCCGATAATCATGTGAAGAGCCTTTCCATGGGCGAAGCTCTGCAAGCACGGACGTATTTTCTTTAGCGATTGAGTAAGAAAGAAGTAGAATTGGAAGTGATACGCTGCTTCGGTTGGAGTCTTTGTTGGACAACCTGCTTGTACTTGATGAGAAAGTAGATGCTGCTTCATGCTGCTTTGGTGGGAGAGCGTTGATGTGAACATGCGTAACAAATTCTTCGAGAAGACGATGGAATTGTTGGGGCAGCTGCTTCATAGCCACGCGTGCTTCTTAAGCAGAATGTTTGAACAAACGTTTGGTTTCGGGGAAGAGGCGTGGGAGTAAAGCGTTGAGAATGTTTGGGCACTCGAACTCAGCAAAATCGCCTTCGCGAGAGGGGCAAAGCCTTAGAATACCTTTGTCAATCGCAAAGTACAATTCCGGCGTTGTAAGCGATACACTTGGTCGTATGCCTTTAAGTAATAACTTAAGCACCACCGCCAAAGCTTTGGTTTTGCCATCACTGCAGCGCACCTCCGCGTCAAGAGCGTTCACGAGGTCGTTCAACGGGACTTCATGGCCGCTATTGAGCACAATTCGGTTGAGTACATTCGTTGCGTCACTGTGGGAAAAGAGGGCTGATTTTTCAGTGCTAGCAGAGACGTGTTCCAGGATCCGTTTGCCTGCTAAGCTCGTAAGCCCCGGATGGCCTCGAAGAAACTCATAGAGCAAGTCCTTTGCCTAAGGGGCCATTGTAAAAGAGTGGTCTTTCTCGGCGGGTTTCCACAGGTGAGTATCTACTTGCTCCTTCGTGAAGTGGGGGCGGAGGAGGTCTAACTTCTTGTTTGGTGGGGAGGAAGTTGCTCCGGGGTTACTGAGTCCTACGATGCGGTGGACACCGCACCTGATCACGCCGCACAACACATATTCCGGTTGCTCATTGCGTTGCAGTGTTCGGTCGACATGCTCATGCGCATGGTGGGAAAGGCGGCAAAAAGCTGTTCATGACACTGCAGGGCGTCCCTCTCATCCACCAGGAGAATGATTCCTTTCGTGCCTTCCGCCTTCCTGGCGAACAGCCCATTAAACTTGGGGGGGACGAATAAATTTTGAAGGCCTGCAACAGTGGTTGGGAGAGAGTGCAGTAGCGAAGCCATTTCCTCTGCGTCGATTTCGGTGGCTTCCAAGAAGAAGATACTACGGCTACGCTGCAGGTGAAACCACCAACCCTAACCTACCCTAACCTTGCTTTCCAGATTAATAATCATCGTCTTGTTTTGCTACCGGCCCTTTCTCTTCGGTTTCTAACGGTCTTTGGGTTGGGTGTGTGTCTTTTTCAGCTTGGTTAGGGGGGGTATGTCTTTTGCGGCTCTCTCTTTTCATTCTCTCTCTCTCTCTCTCTCTCTCGTTCTCTCTCTTTTTTCTGCTTTTATGTTTTAAATCTTTACCGGTGATTATTATTTTGTTCTCTTCCAGCCCGCTAACCGCTTACGAAAAAAAATAAAAAATAAAGCGTGTGGCGAGGAGGGCCGTTGGAAAGTTATCATGGAGGTTGCTTCCGCGACTTTGTTGTTGGAACGGGTGGAGGCTGCCGCGAAGGGCTGCTCTTCCAAGCTCGACCTTTCCTCTTTGTCCCTGTCAAACTTGCCTGCCAAGCTCTTTCAACCTCTCCAGTCTCTTCCTACGGTCACTCTGCTAGACCTCAGCAACAACTCCCTCACCGACCTGCCACAGAGTCTTGCTGCGGCTCTGCCTCGCCTCCAAGAGCTTAACCTACAGGACAACAACCTGCAACGACCTCCTTGGTCCCTCTTTGCCGGTCTTGCTGAACTCGAGAGCTTAAACCTCTCTGGCAACAAACTACTCTCTGTGCCATCACATACCTGTACTCTTTCTCTGCTAGTTCTCTCTCGTCTCTCGTCTCTCGTCTCTCGTCTCTCGTCTCTCGTCTCTCGTCTCTCGTCTCTCTCTTTCTCTCTCTCTCTCTTTCTCTCTTTCTCTCTCTCTCTCTCTCTCTCTCTCTCTCTCTCTCTTTCTCTCTCCAGCTTTTCATTTGTTCTTATTTGTGTTGGCGTGCAGCTCTGCCCCAATTGAAACGATTGGACCTTTCTTCTAATCAACTCAAGGCTCTTCCTTCTAGTCTTATTAGTTTCACCTCTCTTCAAGTTTGCTCTCTCTCTCTCTCTCTCTCTCTCTCTCTCTCTCTCAAAATCCTTTCTTTTCCTGTTCTTTTTTGTATCTTAACCTATTCTCTCATGAAGGAGTTATTGGTGGATGAAAACCCATTACCCGAACCGCTGTTATCTGCTGCTAAAGAAGGCACTGCCGCCTTACTCAACTATCTGAAGACTGGTTCGTTCTTTTTCGTTCTCCTCGAAGGACGCACGCGCCTTCTTCCTTCGTGAATTCTTCCTAACCAAATTCGTGAATTTGGAGGGCAGAAGTTTGGGAGAAGGAGGACAATGCAGCGCGTAAGATTCAAAGGTTGTGGCATTCGTACGCCATTCGCCAACGTTTCCGCAATCTTGTCCGCCTAACGGTGGAGCTCAATAGACAAAGCGAACTAGGTACGTTATCACAAGAAAAAGCTACAACAGGGCAGTTATACGTTGTTGACTATGCTTGCTTGTATTACAGTGCAGCAATTCCAGAGCGACACTCGGCGACGATTGGCTGCAACCAAGATACAGGCTTGGTGGCGTTCCTATGCCATTCGAATGCATTGGCGTGCCATTGGTGAGTTCTCATTCCTCGTCTATGCTTCTCTCTGGCCACATCTCACAGCTGTTCGTTACATTATTTAGTGGAGGATTTGTTAGCAGCACACAAAGTGGAGGAGGAAGAGAAAAAGAACAGACTCCGCGTCTCTGCTCATAAGCTAAAACGCTCTCCCTCTGACGTTCACACCAGGATCTTACAGCAACAAGGCGGTGCAGACGGTCAAGCAATCGAAGATGGCTCCAACGAGAAAAAGTTTCAGAATATTTTGGCCAGATCTCTCACCATCCACAAACGCAACGCCAAGCTCCAGGAGAGTAAAAGACAACAACTACAACAAAGCAAAGATAAGGAGAAAGGAATAGATGCAAAAGAAGAGGTGTTGAACATGGAAGAGTTGGTGGAAGCATTAAAGCGAGAGCAAGAAATCTACATTTTTGATAAGGCTGATGATGAGGGCCAGGCTCTTTGGAGCGCTCAAGAGACCGACAGTACAGGCAAGCCATTGTTGAAGGCCGCCTCCGTGATAAAACTTGTTGAGCACCTTACCTCTCCTGATAACCATGGTAAGAACAAACTTCAGAGATAAGAAGAACATACGCTGACTCCCACTTTCTCTGCTCACTTTTCACGACAGAGAAAACGTTTTTGGTGGACTTTTTGATGACGTACCCCACTTTTATGCGCCCTCAAGTGCTTCTCCAGCTATTAACGATTCGATACTTCAAACCCTTGCCTCTCGCTTTACAACAAGACCGAAGAAGAGCAACAGACCTACACCAAAAAGAGTCTTACCCTGCTACACATGAGAGTCTTGCAGGTGTTAAAAGTGTGGATTGAGGAATATCCTTCTCAGTTCAAGGATGATCCTCAACTGCAACGCAATGCAGAGGACTTTATAGAAGAGATGAAAGAAGAGAACAAGAACATAGCTCCAGTATTTGTAGAGCTGCTCGACATGTTGCGTGGACAAAGCGCCTCTTTGCTTCGCAACGAACAGAAGGAATGGACAGAGTACATGCTGCACCTTCAAACCAGCGCTCCAAAACCGATCCTATCCCGTGGCCAGTCGAGAATGTTGAGCGAAGAGAAGAAAGAGAAGAGAGAGTTGATGGAAAGTCAACATAACGTGGCAACCACTGAATGCAACGATCACGAGGAAAATGAAGAAGGTTTGAACATACTCGATTTTAATGCTCAAGAACTTGCAAGACAGGTTTGTTTATTCCTGTTTCTTTTTGTATTTTTGTTTATTCACCTGCTTCCCTCATCATCAACAACAAAAAGGCGACACTTATAGCACAGGAGTTCTTTAGGAAGGTACAGCCAATAGAGTGTCTCGGTCAAGCATTCAACAAATCAACTAAACAAAGCAAAGCTCCCAACATAATGAACATTGTCGAAAACTTCAACCAGGTTTCTTCAACCTCTCTTTCTCTCTCTCTCTCTTTCTCACTCTCTCTCTCTCTCTCTCATCCTTTCTCGTCGGGCTATTGTTAAAACTTTAACTGCAACCATTCCAAAGATGTCGGCATGGGTCGTTCATGAGATTGTCAAAGAACCAAAGAAGAGGAATCGAGTTGCTAAAATCACCAAGTTTGTTCAATTTGCACAGGTAACGTTATTGCTTGCCAATTGTTTGTAATCCTTTCCCTCTGACCCTTATTTTTTCTTACTGTATAGGAATGTGAGAAATTGAACAACTTGCATACAGCAGGTGTGATTGCCACTGGTCTTTGTTCTTCTGCCGTCTCTCGGTTAAAAAAGACTTGGGCCGTTCGTATTTCATTCCTTTCTTCGCCTTCTCTTCATTTCGTTTTAATCCTTTCTCTTTCAGGCTGTTTCAGATAAAACAAAGGAAGCTTTCGAGCACTTACAACAGATGGTGTTGATGGTGGATAACTTTAAGCATTATCGTGAGAAGTTCAATACCATCCAACCACCAGCAGTGCCTTTCCTGGTAGTCTTTCTTGCAGACATGACATTTGGTGATGAGGGCAATCCCAACAACGTTTCTCCTCAACAACACTCCTTGGACACCAGCACCAAAGAGAACGCAAACGAAGCAAACAAAAACGACGATATCAAGACTGAAAATGAGAATGGAAATGCAAACGAGAATGAAAACGAGCAAGTGAAGAAAGAAAGTGAAGATGCAAACGCAGTGGCAACAACAAAAGATGAGGAAAAGACAACAAAAGACAAGAAAGCAGCAACAGAGCTGATAAATTGGGAGAAAAGACGCTTGATGGCTCGACTCATTCGCAAGAACCTGTTAAACTTCCAAAAGACGCGTTATGTCTTCGAGCCGGTCTACTTCATTCAAAGAAAGCTGCTCGACCTTCCATCCCAAGACTCTCTCGACCAGAACCTCCTCTACTCTCTCTCCTTGGACTGCGAGCCTCGAGGCACAACAGCTGAGTCTTCTTCCTCGTTCGCCTTTCAAGGAGAGCCTATAACACACCTGTTTAAAACGTTGGGAGGAAGGGTGCAAAACATCGCCAACAAAGCCGAAGAGGCAGTTCACTTTGGAGGAGAAGGCGGCGTGAAGCAAGCCATGAGCCGCCCTCTTCGTCAAATGGGAGAGAAATTGGGCAGTGCGATTGTAGTTAGCAGCCCTCAAAACTGGCGCAAGAAGAAAGAAGATCAGGAGCAGGAGAACGAAGCGGAAGCAGGCACAGCAACAAAACAAAGATTGTCGGAGAGTTCGCCTGTTGTCAACTTACGAAGTGCTCTACAGGAAGCGACGCAGTTGGCAATGTTACGGCGGGCAGATACTCGTCCTCTCGATCACCACAACAAAGGTTCTTCATCGTCTCTTGATGGTATGGAAGACAAGCACAAGAAGGCAAGAAAGAAGAAGCAAAAGAATGAGACAGAGGAAGCAAAAGAAGGTGAGGAGGACGAAAAGGAAGAAGGAAAGAAGAAAGGCGGCCAGAAGAAGACAAAAAGCGGCCACGCTCACTCCAATCCATCCTCTCCTCGTTCACTTCCCGCATTACCCACTTCCACTCCCGACAAAAGCAAACCAAAGACTCGGAAGAAAAGATCCATGTCAACAGCCCCCTCTTCTGAGAACAGCAACGAAGATGTTGTCGAGGAAGAATCAAAGGAAAAGAGCAGACGCAGCTTTAGAGATAGAGCTCATTCTTTGTCTCTTCGCAAGAAAAGGCCTCAACACCAGGAACAACAACTTGTGAGCAGCGACAACAACACCACCTCTCCCGAGTATTCCTCTTCTGCTCCCGTCTCATCATCGTCATTGGACGAACTGTTTCTCCCTCAAAAGCACGGCACTCCCGATCGTCTTCGTCAGAACACAAGAAAAGCTTCCTCCTCTGCTAGTCTTTTGCATCACCACCATCAAGAACTTACGGCCGGAGCAAGTTCTTCTTCTGCATCATCAACAGCAACAAAGAAGAAGAGCAGAAAGAATCTACGAAGCGAGTCATTGACGAAAGGAGCTGCTTCTCCTCCGGACTCTCCCTCCAAAGCATCCAAGTCACGTCGTGCTTCGGTGGCTCCTTCCTCTCCTTCTGCGTCTCCTTCAGAGAAGAAAGTGCATGCCGAAAAGAGGAGAGAACAACTCAAGAGGCTGAAGGAGAAGGAGAAACGTGAGGCCCAGGGAGATCATAAGCACCATGCTAGGAGCGGCAGTTCCGAAAACATCGACAAGAAGAAGAGGAAGAAGAAAGAAAAAACGGAGCGGAAAGAAGAAGGAGAAGAAACAAAAGAAAGACCTGAAGAGCAGCAAAACAGTTAGAGGGTTGGATTTATGCGGTCCTTTGTGTAAAGTCATGTTTTTATTCTTCTCTCTCTCTTTTTCTCCTTCCTTCTTCCTTCTCTTGCTTGCTTGCTTTCTGTTATGCAGTACTGAGAAGTGATGATGCCTGTTGATTCGGTCGACTGAAGATATGATCCAGAAGAGCAGCCAAACGAATGCCAGCCGCCAATAACCGACTTTTAACAGTCTTTATGTTGCGTTGGAAGTACCATTCCGTCAGTTCATCCGCTTCTCCTTCAGTTTGATAATGATTCTCTTCATATTCTTCATTCTTGCCAACGACAGACTCTTTGAATTGATAGACTTGAAAGCGGGTTACGTTGAAGGACTCATCAGCCCATTCCTCAATGCTAAGTTGTGAAGAGATACTTTTCATCAAACAACAGTTAGGTCATCGAAAGAACCAAGCAGAGAAAGAAGAAAGCTAAAGGAAAGACATACTCTATAACGAGCTGAGGATTCTGTGCCACTTCCAACTCCAACTCCGCCACAAAATACATCCAATGCTGCCTCCTCTGCTTCACTTCATTTTCAAGAAGTTCATCGGCATCAAATTCTCCTTCATCAAGAAGGATCTGATCGGCGAGAACATCATCGACGTCAACTTCTTCTCCAAGATGATCATGATTTTGAAGATATCGAAGCAACAGCAAGGAGTCCCAAACTGTATGGAGGTCGGAGGAACGACCAAAGAAATGGACTTTGTGAAGATTGCCTCCTTTGTCCTTGGCATAGCCCACATGAAGAGGTTGGTGAATGTCGCCCACGTAATGCGTTAGGAAAGATAATGGACAGGGCTCCGATCTGCTTTCCAGTTTGCAGGCTGCTGGCTCTTCTTCCATCAACAATTCTGTAGAAAGAAAACAAGAATAAATAACACAATAAGAAAAAGAGAACAAAAAAGAATAAGAAACAGAAAAGAGAGAGAGAACAAAAGAAGGAAGAGAACAGAAACGTTACTTGTGTAGTTCGCAATAGCTCTAACCACGCAGCTCTTGGGGAGCGGACACAATTCAGGCCTCCACCGAACAGCATGCGGGATCATATCGCTGAAATGATTGCCAAAGCTCCACAGGCCTTGTCGCGTGTGATCGAACCCATCCGGCAAACATGCTATCTCGTGAAGAGCGCTTCCTCCGAGATAAGGTTGCAACGCCTTTTTATTAAAAAAAAATGCAAACAATGTTAACCTGGAAAAAAAGAGAGAGACAGAAAAGAGAGGAATGCGAACATGTTTGGTGGAAGGCAGGATGAGACGCTCAGCAAGTTCAGCCACGATTTGATGCCCTTGGGTGCCCCAACCACTGGCTTGTTGTGGCATGCAAGCCATCATCACCATTGCGGCGGGCACCACCACGATGAAGAACATCCCACAAAAACTCCTCCTCTTCTGCCCCGTGGAACATGATAGAAGAGTAGCAAGCGGCATTCCGAGCAAAAGAAAATGAAAGTAGAGGGTCGTTCTTCTTCTCCGTGTGTGTGGTGTGGGTGGGTGAAGAAGAAGACCAAAAAGAAAAAAGAAAAGTGGGATGTCTTTGATTTTTATCTTATCTTATTTTTTATTTGGACGAAGAAGACATTTCAACGTAAAGAGAACGCATTGCTTTCCTTTTTTTGTTCAAAAAAGTGATTGCTTTACAGGTTGTGGCTGAGCGGAGATTATCAGAAATGTTGCAAAGCGGAAGGAGATTGATTACAACTTGTTCCTTTCGTTTTTCCAAACCTGCAACTCGTCGATGGTTGCCAAAAACATGATGTCGGCACAAAAAATGTGAGGCACGAGAGGCATGCGTTACATACCTTAAAAAGAAATTCCGCCTTAACACAAAGCGCACGACGAACTGAAAAAAAGTAGCAGACGCCGTGGTGCATCGACCAAGCAGAACCGCAGAGAGCCGCACGCCGATGCCTGACCCAAGAAAAGGTTTGCTCTCCTTCTCTCTCTCTCTCTCTCTCCCTCTCTTGCTCTCTCTTGGGTCTTATCCAACTCCGCGTTGTTTCGGTGGAACTCCAATTCAAACAAAAGAGGAGAGTGCGGTGGTATGCGGCCTGAAGGACATAGTGGCAGGCTCAGCGAGAGGCATGGCGCAGGTGTGCGTCGGTCACCCTTTGGACACTCTAAAAGTGAGGCTGCAAACCCAAACGCCTGAGCAGCTAAAGTACTCCGGCTCGCTAAACTGTCTTATCACCACTCTCAAAGAGGAAGGAGTATGTTGTTTTTCACCTTCTTTCTCTTCCGTTTCTTCCCTCTCTCGTTCGCTACTGCTCTTCTCCTCTTCTCCTGTTCTCCCTTTCTTCTCTGTTGTGGCTAAATGCGAAGAGGGAGGCAGATAGTTGGGTTATACAAAGGAGCAGCTTCTCCGCTGGCCGGTTGTGCTCTCTACAGTTCGGTCCTGTTTTTGGCGTACGGCCAATCCAAACGCTTTTTTCAGTTGGATGAGTCTCCAGACAGAAAAGGCACACTCTCCTTGTTACTTTCTATTTCTTTCCTTCCAATTTACCGTTCATGACTATAGCGTTACAAAAACTCGTTTGAAAAACAGATATTCAACTCAGCAAGCGGATAGGCATTGGAATGACCACCGGATTTTGTGCTTCGCTAGCGGAAGGGCCCATCGACCTTATCAAATCCAAAATGCAAGTTCAATACCGGATTAGCATTGGTTTGAAATTCTTTCTTGTTCTTCTGCAGTTTCGATATTGTTCTTTGAACTAACACAGTGTATTCTTAAATGCAACTTCTATACTATTATAAAGAGGGAACAAGCCGCATGGCATTCGTGCCTTACAAGGTAAGTTATACGCGGAGGAGGAGCGGGAAGAAGTGAGGAAGAGCGAGAAGCATTGTAGTAATGTATTTGATTCTTTGAACAAAACCAGAGTTCATGGGACTGTTTGCGGCGGATATTGGCCACATACGGGATACGAGGCGTGTATCAGGGTCTTAGCGCGACGTTCCTTCGTAACATGCCAGGCTCTGCCGTCTACTTTACCACATACGAGGTCGTCCGTCGCAACGTTGCAACTCTCTATCCGCAATCAGGTACTTCTCTCTCCTCTTTGCTTTCGTGTAGTTTTTTCTTCATTCCTTGTCTAATGCCTCTATAAAATCCAAACAGAAACAACATCGGTGTTATTAGCTGGAGCAATAGCAGGCATCACCTTTTGGCTGAGCTGCTTCCCAGCAGACGTCATCAAGAGCACGCTTCAAACGGATGCTTCCTACAAGCCGGACCGCAAGTACAAAGGCATCCTGGACTGCACCCGACAGATCTTCCGGAGGGAAGGGCTTTTGGGCTTTTGGAAGGGCTTCATGCCTTGCCTCATTCGTGCTGGCCCCGTCAATGCGGCCACTTTCTTCGTCTATGAGAACACGCGACGGATGATGGATTAAAAGTTAGAAGAAAGAACGAAAGAAATGAAAGAAGAGAACAACAAAATAGTTGTGGTTCGTTTGTTATTGTTGTTTTGGCGGAAAGTTTTGAAGCATGGTCTGAAACCTGGTGGCAGTTTCGTCCGGGGGAAAGCTCTGCAGAGACTCAAAGAAGCTCTCCACCCCCTTCTCGCAACAGAATTGCAGGACCAGTTGTTTGAAGTAGAGCAGCCGTGCCAGGCTCAGCGCTGAGCTGACGACTTGCGCCCTGTTCTTCCGCTTGCTGCGCAGCACCTCCTCCCGTTGCTGCAGCACCGCTTTCACTTTGTCAGAGAGAAGAGAGACGTTCTCCTGAGAGGCCAATTCGGGGTGAGCGGTGAGCAAGGCGTAGGTGGCGCCTGGGTCTTTGCTGTTGTCCTGAAGGAACCGTTCCAGAGGAGAGCCTTTGGAGATGTCCGTGCTGGGATGTTCCGTTGGGTGAACCACGTCATGGTGATGATGCTCATGCTGGCAACAGCTACGGTGATGCTGCTGCTGATGTCCCGCTTCTCCTTTCTTTTGCTGTTCCATTTTTTCTTTTCAGGTTGAGTACTTCATGTCGTCACGATCAATCAATTTATGTGTCGTCATGAATAACTGAGTTTATGTAGACAAAAGAAAAAATTTTCACCACAAGAATCGGCAAAGAAAAAGAAAGAGATGGAAGGAACAAACGGCAGGCAGAGCAACAACGCTGAAGGGAAGGAGTCTGCTGCGATGCGGGCAGCGGCAGAGTTGAGTTGGGACTTTTTTGCAAAGAAAGGAGTGGCTTCTTCGGCTTCTTCTTCGACGGAGTCAGGCGGGTGGCAGCTACGCACAGGCATACTGCCTGAGGCTTCTTCATCTCCCTCTTCGTCTCCTTCTTCTACTGCCACCACTGCTACTGCATCTTCTTCTCCTTCTTTCAAAATGCCGGCTTCACCTACCACCAAGAAACGAAAGGCTCCTTCTTCGCCTACCCCCTCCTCGCGCCAACAGGCTTCGGACAAAGCAAGCAGAGAAGATGAAGAAGAGGCAGAGCAAGCCTCTTCCGTAACAACACCAACAGAAGCGACGGTTGGAGAGGAAGCCGCTTCCCTGATAGCGTTGCTCATGTCAAAGACCTCCAGAGCGCCCTTAATGTCTTCCTCTTCCACCACTTCCAACAAATACTTTGAGAAGAAGAACAAGAAAGAAGGAGAAGAGCAGAAAGAAAAGACAGTCGGCCACAAGCAAAAAGCAAAAGAGAAAGAGATGGAAAAAGAGAAGGAGGAGGAAGAGCTGAAGAAGCAAAAGGCTACCGTGCTGGAGAGAGTGGAGGAAGGGGAGGAAGAGGCGTGCTTGGACTCTTTTCTGGAGCATGAGGAGGCCCTGGATCAGGTGGTGGCAGAAAAGAAGCACAAGGGACTAAAGCATCTTCCCCTTCACCAGCGGCGGCATGGCAAAGAATCAAACGGAGGAGAAGAGGAGGAGGAAGAGGAGGAGGAGGAAGCAGCTCCAGCAAGAGAAACCGTTGCAGATAAACAACAGCAAAAGAAGAAGAAGAAGCACGTTTTCAAGTTTTGACGAATGTATGGGATGAAAAAAAAAAAGACCTGTTCTATTCATCGTAGAGCCAACTCGTGTTACAAGCGCTTGAAGATATGAATTCATGTTGTTCCTCTCTTTCTCGTTTTTTATTTGGGCTCTATCACCATGCCTGTTGCGAAAGCCTCCTCCTTTGGGCTCGGCGATCTGCTCTTCGTTGTTTCGTAATCGAATATCTGATTTTGTATTGGAGTAGAAATTTCTAATCCAGTGATAAATCAAAAAAAAAAGAGTAGCAGACAAAAAAACTAAGCGCAAGAGATTGATGATGATGTCGCATAAGCCGCTCCCATCGTTGCTTGCTCGTGGTGGTGCTGGCCGCAGCAGGCCTTGCTTTCTCTCTGGCCTGTTGCCTTCACGCCTAGCGCCTTCTGTCCTCGCTTCGAACAACCACAAAAGAGCCTTTTCATCTGCTACCACTTCCTCGGTAGGTTTGGTTTCGGTTATTCTTCTTTCTTCTTTCTCTCATCAAAATCATAAAAAAACAAAAAGAGCGACGAAGAAAGCAAGAAGATGGTCACATCGAACTTGCTGAAGGGCCTCAAACAATGCTACGTGCAGTTACACGCCAGATCCCTCCTTCATATGAGCGGAGCCGACACGTTGAGCTTCCTTCAAGGCCTCACCACCAACAACGTCCTTTCTCATCTTTCTTCTCCCTCTTCTGCTTCTACTTCTTCTTCCATCAAGACAAAAGCAATGTACACAGCTTTACTCAACACTTCTGGCAGAGTGTTAACGGACTGTATCGTTCTCGGTCGTGACCCGGCGGAGGGAGGAGTGTTGATCGACTGTGACAAGAGAACCGCCTCCGACCTTCTTTCACACTTTAAAAAGTTCAAGTTTAGGAAGAAAGTGGAGCTGAGGGACGTGAGCGAGGAGAGGCTGGTCCTGTCGATATTGGATAGCAAACCCGAGGAGCAGAGCAAGATGTTGCAACGGCTGGAGGAGGATGAAGGATGGTATTGCTTTAGGGATCCGAGGCTGCCTGCTTTTATGGGACTACGCGCTGTTCTTCCGCGGAACAAAGATGGTACTACTAAACGAGGCCTTTTGGTTGTTTCGTTGTTTGTTCGCTTGTTTTGGCTTTGTTTCATGTTTATAGATGTTTGCTGACTTTCGTTCTATCAAATGAACCACCACAGTACAAACGCTCCTGCCCTATCAAGAGGTGGATGAGAACGTATATCACCTCTACCGCCTTCTGCATGGCATCCCCGAAGGTTCTGACGAGATGCCATGGGGCGACCCTCTCCCTCTAGAGTACAATCTGGACCTGCTCAATGGGGTCAGCTTCAACAAGGGATGTTATATAGGTCAAGAGCTTACCTCTCGAGTGCACTACACAGGAGTCATTCGCAAGAGGGTGGCTCCCGTTGTGGCGATAGATGCCACCTCGAAGGAGGACCGAGACTTGGCGGAAAGCCTGGCGCAGGACATCACCAGAGAGAAGACAGGGGATGAAGCTACTCTATTTCCACCATCCTTGTTCTCTCATTCCTTCTACACCCAACGCGTACCTCCTAGGAACACTTCGTTGGTTGAAGCAACACTTGATGACCACAATACTGAAGCTACTACTTCTTCGAAAGAGGACGCTCCAACAACAACTGCGGGAAGGCGACGAAGAAGACCTCCTGGCACGGTTACATCTGAAGGCGTTTTTAACATTGGTCTCGCTCTTCTTCGAAGCGACCACCTGGAATCCTTCCTTTCTCCCAGCGCCGAACCACCCCACCCCAGCAGCGAGGACGATGAGGACGCCTCCTCTGAATCCCAGCACCCATCTCCCTCCGCCCCTTCTTCTCCCTCCTCTTCGACACTCCTCCGCCCCCTGTGGCCACAACCTTGGTGGCTTGCTGCGGCCTCGGAGCGCAGCCACTAAACTGCGGAAAAAAAACCCGGTGGTGAAACGAGGGTTCTTCTGCTTACTTAATGATTACCTGAGGGTTGCATAATACAGACTTAGCTTTTTTTTTCTTTTGTCGCACGTAAGAAATTTTGATTGGGAAAAAAAAAACACAAAAAAGTAGCAAAGAGACGATGCGCAGCCTGGGTAGTGGTGTGGTAGGAGGAGCGGCGAGGCGCGGTCTTGCAGGGCGATCTTTGAAGAGCGGAAGCAAGCTCTCCCTTCCGAAGCAGCCTGCTCTGTGGGCCAACAACACGGAATCTGTTTGCTCATCAGCCTCCACTACGCTGTTGGGCGGCGTGAGGGGCTATGCCGCTGGCGAGAGGACGTACGGAAACCTGAAGGATTCGGACAGAATATTCACCAATCTTTATTGCGACGGAGATTGGGGCATCGAAGGCGCTTTGCAAAGGGTAAAAAAAAAATCGTGCTCTCCTTCTCCTTCTCCCTCTCCGTTGTGCGCAACAGCCAAGGCTTTTTCGACTTCTTTCTTGCTCTGTGACTAACACCCTATTACTTGCGCGTCGTCTTAGGGTGACTGGTATCGAACAAAAGACATCCTGTCCAAGGGAGTGGACTGGATCATAAAGGAAATGAAGGCTTCTGGTCTGAGAGGACGAGGAGGAGCCGGCTTCCCGTCCGGTCTCAAATGGTCGTTCATGCCCAAGGTCTCCGACGGCAGGTTAGTAGACCTATTTTTTTGTCCAATTTGGGTCGCTGTAACTTTGCTCTCTCTCTCTCTCTCTCTCTCTCTCTCTCTCTCTCTCTCCTCTTGTTCTCTTTCTTTTTCCTCGCTTCGCTAGACCTTCGTATTTGGTTATCAATGCCGACGAAGGAGAGCCAGGCACATGCAAGGACAGAGAAATTATGCGACACGACCCTCATAAGCTGATAGAAGGTTGTCTTGTCGCTGGTTTTGCGATGAGAGCAAGAGCAGGTATGCTTTTTCCTTTTTGCCCATATTAGGCTTTTTTTTGGTTTGTTAACCCAGTTCCCAGCTTACATTTATATCAGAGGAGAGTTTATCCAGGAGGCAAAGAATTTACAGGCTGCTATCGATCAGGCCTATGCAGGTTTTACTCGCTTCTCTCTCTCTTCTCTTCGCTCATTTTCCTCTCTTCTCTTCTCTCTCACTCTCTCTCTCTCTCTCTCGCTCTCTTCTCTCTATTCCGCTTCTCACACTTTCTATTTCTAGCTGGCCTCATCGGCAACAACGCGTGTAAGAGTGGCTACGATTTTGATGTATACCTGCATTTGGGCGCTGGCGCCTACATTTGTGGTGAAGAGACGGCTCTCATTCAGAGCTTGGAGGGCAAGACAGGAAAGCCAAGGCTAAAGCCTCCTTTCCCTGCCAACGTCGGTCTTTACGGCTGCCCCACTACTGTCACCAACGTAGAGACAGTGGCCGTTGCTCCTACTATTTGCCGTCGTGGAGGAGATTGGTTTGCCAGCCTTGGCCGACCAAGGAACACTGGCACAAAATTGTTTTGTATTTCGGGTCATGTCAACAATCCCATCACTGTTGAAGGCACGTTCTCTCTATTTTCTTCCTTGCTTGCTTTCTAAATCGTTTTTTTGTATAAACAGAGGAGATGAGCATTCCTTTGAAGGACCTTATTGAGAAACACGCTGGTGGCGTCAGAGGAGGCTGGGACAACCTGTTGGGCATTGTTCCTGGAGGCTCCTCTGTCCCCATTCTCCCCAAAAAGATTTGCGACACTGTCTTGTACGTCTCTCTCTCTCTCTCTCTCTCTCTCTCTCTCCCTCTCTCCCCTGCTCTTCAACTTCTCACTGAACCACATCACCAAAGGATGGACTTTGACGCGCTGCGCGAAGTAAAGTCGGGTCTGGGCACAGCGGCCGTGATCGTGATGGACAAATCGACGGACGTCATCGCCGCTATCGCCCGCTTCTCCAAGTTCTACAAGCACGAGAGCTGCGGGCAATGCACGCCCTGCCGGGAGGGCTCCCCCTGGCTCTCTGCCATCATGGACCGAATGGTGCTGGGCGACGCCACTGTGGAGGAGATCGACATGCTCAACGAGCTGACCTACCAGATAGAGGGGCACACCATCTGCGCTTTGGGGGATGCCGCCGCGTGGCCGGTGCAGGGCCTCATCAGGCACTTTAGGCCCGTCATGGAGGAGCGCATCCAGCAGTACCAGGTCCACAAGGAGAAGAGGGAGGAGGAGCAGAGACTCAGGCAGGAGAGGCTGCAGAGGGAGTATTTGGAGAAGCAGAAGGAACAGATCATGAAGAGGCAGCAGCAGCAGCAACATGCTACTGCGTGAAAACAAAACAAAAAAAAAATCGTTAAAGAGAGAAAAAAGAAGAAGTGAGGTGAAAAACGTGATCATTATTTCTCTCTATACAAGTGGAAAATCTATGTACACAACTCTCTTGATCAACGTCTCCACAATAGATAATGCTTTTCCCCATCACTTCTTCTTTTGGGTGGTGGAAGAAGACGGTGGTGGTTCAGCAGAAGCAGGTGGTGCTTGCCTGGAGCTCTTTGGGAGGAAGAACCACATCACTCCAGCAAAGAGAGCGGCGGCGGCCACGCCCGTCCAGGCGTAGTGGCTGAGTCGAATGGCCTCATTGATCTTTTTCATTTGGGGACTGCCAGGGTTGCCCAACGCTCCCAAAATGCCGTGCTGCTTGCCAGCCCCTCTGCCGTTGGCGGCTGGCCTTCCTCCTCCAGCGCCTCCTCCACTGATCTTTCCTTCCTCCTCCATGAGTGGTGCTTTGCTTTATTTATTTTGTTTTCTTCTGGGTAGGAATGTCTAATAGGTTGGTAGCTGCACATAACTCGGTTTGGGCAAAATGTCGACATCCATGCGATTTCCTTGTGACGACACGATAAATTGTCGACACAAATGATTGTCCTGGGCCGTAAATGAAATGTAGAACGGCAGGAAAGAGAACACCATTACCCGTGGGACGGAACAAAGAACCACGGTTGAACCAACGAAAAAAGGCACGGGATGGGTGCTCTTTCCTTATCGCCGCTTCTTGTGGTTATCTGCGTGGTTGCCGGCTTGCTCCTCTCCAACGGAAAAGGTGTTCCCACGGGCCGTGCCCCTTTGCACAATTAATTGTGCTGTTAGCGTTACATGCTCATTTTTTTTAACTCCTGCTCTTCTTGTGTTTTTCTTTTTCTCTTCTTAAAAGCACAAAGCGACTTTGAGTTCGAGGTGGAGATCGATGGCAAAGGAGCTAGCTTCCCCAACGCGGTCTACCAACGCTGGATCTTTCTCTATAGCTTTGTAACCTCGGACGTGGTGCTCAGCTACACCTCCGCCGGCTCCTCCCTCGGCAAGGCCGCCATCTTGAACAATGAGGTCGACTTTGGGGCCTCCGACGCGCCGCTCACCGACGAGGAGTTTGAGGAAGGCGGAGACGTGAACACCTTTCCCATGGTGGCTGGAGCGGTGGTTATTCCCTTCAATATTCCTACTTTTGTGAGGACGGACCCTCCCCCTGTGTTAAGCAGAGAAGTTCTTGCGGATATATTTTTGGGTATCTTTGTTTTTATCTGTGATGTTCTCCTTTCATTCATTTCTGTTTCTTTCTCGTTCTCTCTCTCTCTCTCTCGCTCTCTCTCTCTCTCTCTCTCTCGCTCTCTCTCTCTCTCTCTCTCTCTTTCTCTTCTATATTCATCCCTATTCTCTACGAAAAGGAAACATACGTTACTGGAACGACAGTGCCATAGTGGACCTCAACCTCAATAACTCCAAGTTGGTCTCCCTGCTCACCTCCTCTCCTTCCCATGAGATCCGCATCATCGTGCGCCAGGACGGCTCCGGCACGACCGACATCTTTACCAAAGCCCTCAGCGCCATGTCGGAGGAGTGGAGAGACGCTGTAGGGGCAGGAGAGGAGGTGGCATGGCCCCTGTTCTACTCGCAGGAGGACGGCAACGGAGGGGTCATCGCAAAGATAAGAGAGACCGAGTGGTCGTTGGGATATGCAGTGCAGGCTAACGTCATTGACGCAGGCGACGTTACTGACGCGAATCTCATTAATAAGGTTCGTCTTTCATTCTTCCTTCTTCCTTCCTTCCTGTTTTTTGTCTTTATCTCTTCTGCTTTTTCTGTCTTGAGAATCTCTTTGTTCGTCTTTCTTTTCCTTCTTGTTTTTTCTTCTTTTTTTGATGCTTGTGTTCTGTTCATCAGGCCGGAAGGGATGTGAGTGCCACAGCTGAAACTGTGCAATCTGCGATGAACGATGGGCTTAGTCTTTTGGACGAACGCCTCACAGCTGATATAGTTGACCCACAGGGAGAAAATTCCTGGTATGTACATTCTTTATAAATACCTTCCGTTTTAGTTTTTACTTTTTCTCTTCATTTCCTTCTTACTCTTTATTGGTCATTCTTATTTTTCTTGCTTCTCTGCTCTACTCTCTCTCTCTCTCTCTCTCTCTCTCTCCTTCCTTTCTTCTCTCTTAAACAGGCCAATAGCAGGCTATTCCTATCTGTTGCTTCGTACGGAAAGCTCAACTGACTGCAAAGTAATGGAACAGCTGTTGAACTGGATTGTGTGGGCTCAAACGCATCCAGGAGCGGCCAGCGAGGCCAGCAGACTGGGCTACGCCACTTTACCCCCCTCCGTCAGAAAGAAGATGGTGGATAAGTTGGCCACCATCCGTTGTGCTGACGGCCAAAAACCACTCGTCAAATGTACCCTTTCTCTTCTTTCTTCTTCTTGTTCTTCTTCTTCCTTTGTTAACAGCATTATACATGAAAATGAAACCAACAATATTTTAAAAAACAAACAGCTGTAATAGTAGGATCTGGTGCTTCTCTGCCAGCAGCAGCTTACTCAGAATGGGCAATTCGCTACCAACGCCGTTTCCCCGACACACTAGTGACGTACATCTCGGAGGGCTCCACCAAAGGCAGGGCCAACTTTATCGCTGACTTGACCGACTTTGGAGCCTCCGACGCCATTATGAGCGATGCAGAAAAGCAACAAACAAACGGAACGATCGAGCTCTTGCCTTTGGTCTCTGCTGCCGTGGTGATGGCTTATAATCTTCCTTCGACGTCTGCTGCAGCAAAAAGACAAGCAGTGGATGAGGACAGAGTGCTTGTGTTGAGCAGAGAAGTGTTGGCGGATATTTACCGAGGCGTTATAGACGAATGGGATGACAACAGGTTGATTGAGTTGAACCCCATGTTGGAGGGCGAGTTGAGGGATGCTGCTGCCTATAGCAAGATCAAACTTGTTACGAGAAGCGATGGCTCTGGCACTACCACTGGTTTGTTTTTGTTTTTTGTTTTTGTTTTGTTTTTGGGATGACCGATGATTGTTGCATCATGTTCAAGTCTTTACGACTGCGTTGTCGTCTTTCTCTTCCGAGTTCGGGACTGAGGTTGGCGTTGACGACTATGTTGACTGGACTGATATCGGCATACCTGCTGATAGGTTTATTTCTCTCTTTTTCCCGTTTCTCAGCTTCTCAGTGTCTTTGCTTCTCTCTTCTACTTTCTCTCTCATGTTCTCATTCTTTACCCTCATTCCTCTCTCATCTAAAGAATACATGAAGAAAGTGGTAACGACGGAGTGATAGCTCGCATCAAGCAGACACCCTACAGCATGGGTTACGTGGTCAACGCCGATGCCATCGCATTGGGCGTACCCTTCTCCAAACTGATCAACAGGGCTGGCTATAACGTGACGGCCGATGCTGACTCCATTCGTGCTGCCGCTGATGACTTTGCAGAGGCCTTCACCGATGGTCTCACCGTTGACATTGGTATTTGCTTCGTTCTTCATTCCTTTCTTGTTTTATTTATAAGCTCCTTTAATATCTTATTTAACAAAACAAAACAAAACAAAAACAAAAACAAAACAGTGGATGGACCATCAGAAGGAGCATGGCCTATAGCAGCCTACAGTTACATACTGGTCCGCAAAACAATCGTAAACGATGAGACTAATGTTAACGCCGTTCTCTTCGACTGCGGTAAAATCGAAGCCATGTTGGACTGGTTCGCTTGGACCCAAACCACCACCGAAGGCATTGTCAGCGCCGAACGTTTGGGCTTTGCCACCACTTCGGTGGCCGTTCGTCGTAAGGTGCTGACCACTATGGCCACTTTTACTTGCGACGGCGAAACGGTCTTCTCTTTGGGCGGGTGTCTCAGAGGTGGCGACATTTGCAGCGACAGAGGAGAGTGTTTGGATGGACAGTGCGTGTGCGAGGAAGGATATACAGGCTCTTATTGTCAGGACAGAGTAAAGACAAAGGAGGACAAGGAAGATGACAATACTTTGACCATAGCGTTAGCCACCATATTGCCAGTTTTGGCTGTGCTGCTGGTCATAATGGTGATGGCTACAGTCGTGTTGCTTTTGTGGCGGCGCCAGAAGAGGATATGGGAGGCCAAACAGAAGGAAGCTGGTATGATGATGATGCTGATGGGAGGTTCACAAAAGTGGATGATCGACTACTCAGAGCTCGAAATGTTGGAGCAGATCGGTATAGGAGCGTATGGTGCTGTCTATAAAGCCAATTGGAAAGGAAGCGAAGTGGCTGTCAAGATGTTGAATACTAATGAAGCAGCGTTGCTGGCGACAGAAGAGGAGAAGAATGAGGATGGTGACGAGGCTGATCCCGAGAAAGGAGAGACTGTCTCTGACACACTTAAGACCGCATTCATTGAAGAAGGTTATCAATCTCTTCTGCTATTCTTCTTCGTTTTTCTTTCCTCCTCTCTTTGCTTGTTGCTCTTTTTTCCCCCTCTCTCTCTCTCTCTCTCTCTCTCTCTCTCTCCATTTCTCTCTCTCATCTGTTTTGTTCCACCACCATATTTTAGTGTCTGTAATGACAGAGCTTCGTCATCCAAACGTGGTGCTATTCATGGCGGCTTGCACTCAGCCACCGAACATGTGCATAGTGATGGAGTACATGCAACTCGGTTCTCTGTACGATGTTCTACACAACGAGCTCATTCCTGTCATTCCGTTTGCCAAGAAAGTGAAGATGGCGCTGCAGGCCGCCAGAGGCTTACATTTCCTTCATGAAGGAAACATTATTCATAGGTATGTTCTCTCTCTCTCTCTCTCTCTCGTTTTGCCATGATAAATAAATACTTTCCTGTTTGTATCTATTGCAGAGATGTGAAGAGCTTAAACTTGCTTCTTGATCAAGATTGGAATATTAAAGTGTCGGGTTTGTTGTTCCGCTCTTCAGCTTTATTCCATCTGCTTGTATTTAACGTTGTGTTATGCTTCAGACTTTGGTTTGACGAATGTGAAGGATAAACTGAAAACAAAAGGCGAAGAGCAGCTTGGCAGCATCTTCTGGACTGCTCCTGAAGTTCTCGAACATGGAGAATATTCCAAAGCGTCTGATGTTTACAGGTAAACATCTCTTCTTGTTTTTCTACTTGTGCTTCCTCTTCTCCTTCTTCTTTTTATTTTGCTTACCGGTTCTTGTTCTGTTTAAATAGTTTTGGAATCGTTTTGTGGGAGATTCTATCACGAAAAGACCCGTATGAAGGAATGAGCCCAACAGCGGTGGCGGTTGGGGTTCTGCGCGACAACTTGAGGCCCGAAATACCGGAAGGAGATACACCGGAAGACTTGGTCATGCTCGTTCAGGAATGTTGGGCGGCCGATCCTGCCAGCAGGCCATCCTTCTTGGAAGTCATGACGAGACTTTCAAAGTATACCAAACCATCCAAATCTTCCATGAGGTACACTTTCTTTGTCATTCTGTCGTTTTGTTGTCGTCACTTCCTCTCTCTTACAAAAGATACTTTTTATTTACCAACAGTGGTGGCTCTTTGTTCTGGAGTAATCAAGGCTCCAACGAAACCTCCAACAGCGCCAACTACAATAGCGCCCACAACGACGAAGACAAATATGCAGGACTAGAACTCATGAACACGGAAGGAGGAGCAGGCTTGGTGCCTCCTCCCACCGGCAAGATGACCATCATCTTCAGCGACATCCAAAGAGCTGCCGCTCTTTGGGAGTTTGATCCTTACGCCATGAAAGAGGCCACTCTTCTTCACAACACCATTATCAGGGAGGCCCTTCGAGAGTTTCATGGTTACGAAGTGGCGCTGTTGCAGGAGGGAGCCACCGGTGGAGAGGGCTCCTTCTGCTTGGCCTTCCAGGACGCCGTAGATGCTGTCAGCTGGTGTGCCGCTGTGCAGGAGAGACTGCTTAAGGCAGATTGGCCTGAGAAGCTTTTGGAACATCCTCATGCAGCTGAGGTTTGGCCTTAGTTTGTTTATTATGTTTCAGTTTGTGTTTCTAATTTGTAAAACAAACATAACCAGGAAACCAGCGGAGCAGATGACGAAGTGGTCTTCAGAGGACTTCGTGTGAGAATGGGCCTCCATTACGGTGAACCTCGAATGGGCAAAGATCCCATGACCCGCCGCATCGAGTACATCGGTCCTGTTGTCAATAAAGCCGCGCGCATCACAACCATCGCTCATGGAGGGCAAGTGGTCGTCTCTGAGAATTTCTTTACGATTACTAAAGGCAAAGCAGACGTGAAAGGCGTGGCCACCTTGACGAAGCTTGGAAAGTTTGACTTGGCTGCTGGACAGGGTGAGTCGGAGGTTCTATATGAGCTTAGACCGAATGCTCTCTCTGCTAGATTCTTTGGTATTGTTTTCTTTTGTTCTGTCTTTCTTTCTTGGTTCTTTTGTCAGCTGTCTCTCTAACATTCATAAAACACAGGTGGAGCGGAGAAAGAGAAAGAAAAGTCCAAAAGAAAAGAAAACAGCAATTCCTTCTCTGATAGTAGCTCGGTGATGAGCGCTCACGTGGACCCTCTCTTCAAGGAAGATGCCTTCCTCACCAGCGCCAACCTCTGTCGTTGGATCATCAACTTTAAGCAGCTGCAGCTCGGCCCTCAAATCGGTGTTGGCAGCTATGGAATCGTCTACAAGGCGAAATGGAAAGGAGTGGACGTTGCCGTAAAGAAGTTCATCAAGCAGAAGCTCTCCGAGAAACGAATGTTGGAGTTCCGTGCTGAAATGGCTTTCCTCAGCGAGCTTCACCATCCCAACATTGTTCTGTTTATTGGTTCTCTCCTCCCTCTCACGCTGCTGTCGCTTCTCTCTTTCTTTTTTCCTCAAACTAACATGGGAGCATAACAGGCGCATGTGTAAGGAGACCTCATTTGTGCATTGTGACGGAATACATGAAAAAAGGCAGTCTTAAGGACATATTGAGGGATAAAGCAACACAGCTGCCGTGGAATCTTCGAATGAAAATGGCACGCAGCATTGCGCTTGGCCTCCACTACCTTCACTCGCTGGAACCTATTATCATCCATCGTGACTTGAAGAGCTCCAACCTTTTAGTTGACGAAAACTGGAACGTAAAAATAGCAGACTTTGGTTTTGCTCGTATCCGAGAAGAAAACGCAACAATGACACGTTGTGGCACTCCTTGTTGGACAGGTCTGTTCCTCTTTAATCTTTTTTTCTTTTCTCAAGTTTCTTTTCTCATTATATCTATGTTTCTCTCTCTCTCTCTCTGTCTCTCTCTCTCTTCTCTCATCAGCGCCGGAGGTCATTAGAGGAGAAGAATACAGCGAAAAGGCTGACATTTACAGCTTCGGTATAATCCTTTGGGAGTTGGCCTCGAGACAAGTGCCTTACGGAGAAGACATGAACTTCATGGGCGTTACGCTCAAAGTGTTGGAAGGAGTTCGACCAAAGATGCCGCCCAAGACTCCTGACTCCTTTGCCAAGCTCATCAAAAGCTGTTGGCATGTCGATCCGAAGAAGCGCCCTTCCGTCAAGAAGATTCTTCAGTTCTTTGATGAGGAGTTGGGCGAAGAGATTGATAGTTAGGTTACCATTTTTTTCAGAGCAACCACGTGAAATAGAAAAGTGGGTTGTTTGTACTTTACAATACTGTTTGTTGGAATTATTTTAAGAAGGAGAGGAGGATTCCTCGTCATCTTCGTCGGGAGTTAGAGGAACAACAGGACGAATGCGGCCAGCCTTGGTGTGAATAACGCTGCATGTCGGTCTTGCTGCTTGAAACATTTCAAGAGCTGCTGGAGTTATGCTGTGGCATCCTCTTATCTGCTCGACATTTTAAGCAGTTAGTGTTTAAGTCGGTGCAACGGGTTTTCCAAAAAGCACACCTTTAAAAAGCGCAGCTTACGACTATTGGCAAGCTCCATAAGAATGTTGTCACTTAACCTACGCGAAGAACTGTTAAAACAAGAGAAATAACGAAAGGTTGAAAGGCAAAATTCAGTGTACCTGAAACACTGCTCTATGTGCAAGTTCTGCAACTCGGAACATTTGTTAGCAACTGAACAGATCGCTGCGTCTGTTACATCATAAAGCGCTTCTGCTTCCAGTGACTCTATAAGGTAGAGAACGTCGGTTACAGCAAGAAGAAGGTGAAGAAGAAGCGCAGAACAACAAATAAGAAGCGCAAGCGATGTACCTAATAGAGGGCAATTAGCGGCAACAGCAGATAAAGTATTACTCGCCACTTGGGTCCATGAAATGTTTAGAGATACTACAGAGGTTAAATGTTGACAGAATTCAGCCATTCCTTCGTCCGAAAGTCGCTCACATTCTTCGACGGACACATGATGAAGCAAAGTGCAATGTGGAGCCAACACCGCCAGCCCTGCGTCTGTCAATTGTGTTCCGCTCAACTGAAACGCATTATATTATATTAAAATAGAAGAAGAGAAAGAAGAAGAAGCACAGGAACAAGAAGAAGCAGAAACAGAAACAGAAGAAGAAGAAGAAGAAGAAGAAGAAGAAGAAGAAGAAGAAGAAGAAGTAGAGAGGAATAAATAAAGAGCGGTACGTCAAGAAAGCGTAATGGAAGAGCCAAGTCCGAGAGGTTCACGCCGCTCGGTTTCTCCACGTCAATCGGGCAGTTTCTTTTTGAGCGTTTTGTTTGTTAACAACGAACATGAAACAACTGCGTTCCCAGACAGCAGAGAACTAAGAAGTAAAAACGGTACTTTAGGCTCAAATATTCCAGCCGCGGAATGCGAAACAGCAGAGCAGAGACTCCTTGTGAGGTTATCTTTTTGCAGTCATCCATCTGTGCATTTGTGTCAGAAAAAAAAAACAAAAACAAAACTTTAAACAACAAAACACAAACCACAAGTGCTTGCAAGGCAGTGACGAAGCTGCTTCTTCGGATGGAGCCACAAGCGGCATCGCTCAGCCGAAAGCACCCGCTCAGGTTCAGACTTCTCAATCGGCCCAACGGAACGCGACCAAACTGCTGGACCGCCTTCTCCAAGGCAGAGTCCGTCGTTTTGAAGCACCGCTCCAACGAGAGGAGCCTCACTTGGTTTTCTTGCGGTTGTTTGGCGAGAACGTGAAAAAGAGCCTCCGGCATCTTTCTTTGCAGGCTGCTCAGGTCGACCTCTCGAAGCTGAGAGATGAAATGTTGGACCAGTTCATTCCAATCTTTGTTGACGAGGACTAACCCAGAAACGAGTTGCCTGAGGTTGAGTTTCTCAAGCACTTGAAAGACTATCTCCATGCTCAACCTTTCCAACATTTCTTTTTTTTTTTTTGTTGCTTGAAGAGACACGCTTTCTTTGTTCTTCTTTTCAACTTTCTTTTTTACATTTTATCGTATAAAAATTCGTTTCACTGAAATTTCAAAAAACTCGATATTTTATTGATTATCAACAATAAGTTTTCCTTATCATGATTATTTCATCATCTCGATATTTTTCATCGTTATCAACGATAATCATCAAATACCGATAAAACAAAGTAAAAAATAAGAAAAAGACAAGAAAACAATCTCTATCTCCTCATCAGTTTTTGTTTTTACTTTGTTTCCTTCTTGTTCAATTGCTTTTGGGCCTTCTCCAAAGCCTGACGGATGTCCTCGATGATGTCTCCGCAGTCCTCAATGCCAATGCTCATACGCACCAGGTCCTCCGGCAACGTCCTCTGATCCTTTGGAATGGAGGCGTGAGAGAGCATGCAAGGAAGCTCCACCAAAGAGTTGCAGCTGCCAAACGAGACGGTAACTTTGAAGAGGCGCAAGGCGTCCACGAAGCGGCGAGAGAGCTCCACGTTGCCGGTCGTGAAGGAGAGCACGCAGCCGCCGCCGGAGGATTGGCGGCAGTGCGTCTCGTATTCCTGTCTCAGCACTTTCAAGCTTCGATCACGTTCTTGCCATGGTTTCTTTTTGTTCTTGTACGACTTCTTCGTTGGCGTCTTCTCTTTTTCTTTGTCGTTTTGCTCGTCTTCTTCCTGTTCTTCGTCGTCTTCGGATGAAGGAGGGGGAAGACCGGCGTAGTGCACGTCTTTGATGAGAGGATGATCGTCCAAGAATTGGGCCACGCGAAGAGCGTTTTGCTGGGACCTTTCGACGCGGAGGGAGAGAGTCTTCATGCCACGAAGCACTAACCAGCAGTCAAATGGAGACAAGCCGGTTCCCTCTGCGTTTTGGAAGAAAGCTATCTCTTTGGCCAGTTCTTCTGTTCTTACGCACACCTGTTTCGTCATAGCAAACAGAGCAACATTAGCATAATTGTTTTAAAAAAAAGAAAGGAAAAAGATGGAAGAGAGGAAAACATTACCACTCCCATGATGACGTCGGAATGGCCAGACAAAAATTTAGTCCCGGAATGAATGACGATATCAGCTCCCAAGTCCAATGCTCTCTGAATGAGTGTATCAAGTCGTTTAGGCAAAAACAAATATCTGAGAGAAGAGAGAGAGAGAGAGAGAGAGAGAGAGAGAGAGAGAGAGAGAGAGAGAGGAAGAGACGAAAACAACAAAGAATAATGAAAAGCAGTGAGAGATACCTGAGCAATAGGAGTCATCATGGTACAATCCACAGAAAGAAGAATGTTGTGTTGATGCAAAAGTTTGGCCAAAGCTCCAATGTCCGTGATGCGCATGAGCGGATTCGAAGGAGACTCGATATGAACCAAACGGGTGTTGGGCTTGAGCGCTGCTTTCACGCTCTCCACGTCGGTGGTGTCCACAAAGGTGGCCTTGATGCCGCAGCGAGAGGACACTTTTGTCAGAAGGCGGTACATTCCTCCATACAAGTCCGTTCCTGCCAACACTTCCTCGCCCGATTTCTTTTATGTGTTGTTGTGTGCAGGTTGCACTTAGCACCGAAAAAAAGAGAAAGAAGCAAGCAGAAGGAAGAGAGCAGAAGGAAGAAAGAAGAGCAGCAAGCAGAGAGGAAAGAGGAAAGAATGGAACAGAGAGAGAAAAAAAGGTAAAAACGTACGAGAAGACGAGTGACGGTGCTGAGAGCCGCCATGCCGGAGGAGAACGCAAAGGCAGAGTGAGCGTTTTCCAGCCCGGCTATGAGCGTCTCCAGGGCCGTCCTCGTGGGGTTGCCCGACCGCGTGTAGTCGTAGGGTCCAAATTCCGTGGCGCTCGGCTGCACAAACGTCGCCGTTTGGTAGATCGGCATCCTTGTGTTTGTTTTTTCACATCAGTCACCGCAAAGCAAAGATGAAGAGAGAGAGAGAGAGAGAGAGAGAGAGAGAAAGAACGACTACGTACGAAGCAGGGTGGTAAGGGTCGTTGGGGCAACCGTCAAAGACGACCATCTGGGTGGCCAGGCGCATGCCCAAGTGCTTCTTGTTGAAGTGCGGGCGGACGGGGAAGGTCGGCAGGGCGTCGTAGTCCTGGGTCACGGCCGGGTACTTGAGGCGGGAATAGTCCACCACGTCCCCCTGCAGCTTGGACAGCTCCGCCTCCTCCTCCAGCAGCACCAGGTCCTCGAAGGAGCGGCGGGTGAGCACCTCGCGGTCAAAGTGGTGGTACACGGTCACCGTCTCCTCCTGCTCGGAGCCGCTGAGCTCCACGTTGGCGGGCACCTTGGTCACCGCGCCGAGGGAACTGGGCGAGCCCTTGTGCGCAAGCGAGTGGTGGTGACCGCCATCCGCGTTGTTGTTGTGGTTGTTGTTGTTGTTGTTGGTAATGTTCATTTTTTTTTTAGAGTCGGGTGGTGCAGGGAGGAGGCGTGCAAAGCAAGGAGAGAGGAGGGGGGGGGGGGGGGAAGGAGTGTCAAAGGTGTCGTAAGAGGGGGAAGAGAGAAGAGGGACCAAGAGAGAGAGGTGTGTGCGTAAACTAAAGTTTTTCAGACCACCAAAAAAAAAAAAGCTCTTTGGCGAGTGGTGTTCCTCACAGCTCTCTCTCCCTCGCCCTCAGCGCGGTGCAACTGTAATAATGCGTGTTGTTGAAAAGAAGGAAAGGGCCGCAGCCTCGTTTCCATTTCTTTCTTCTTTCTCCTCTTTTCCATCTCCTTTTCAGCTGTTAGCTTTTAGGGTACGACGGGTTGGCCCACTTCAAAAGGAAGCAAGGGGGCGTGCGCGTGACAGTAGGTTCTATTTGCTTTTTCATCGACATGCCTCAGCTGTGTATCCCGCTCACACAGAGGAACCTGAACATGATTGCAGAGAGAGAGAGAGAGAGAGAGAAAGAGAGAGAGAGAGAAAGAGAGAGAACTTCCTGCTCTCTCGAAAGTCGCTTCTCCTATGGCCTAGCGCTTGCTCCATCTGTTCGTTTATTTTTCACCGGCCATTTACTTGGGCTTTTAGTTTGGTGAGCTTGGCTATGAAGAGGCCACTGGTTTGCGTGTGCGCAGGATAGAATCGAAGGGTGTGCTGCAGCATGCCACTTTGGCATGGCATGCCGGCCGCTTCTGGGATGACAACCAGCCGTGCTGTTGGCTCTTGTTCTAATAGCCATTCTACCACTCCTATTTGTGTATGATTTTTAAGCAAAACAGAAGAAAGAAACGACAAGAGAGAAGAAAGAGAAAAAGAGCATGGTAAAGACAAAGTTATGTACCTTCATTTTGATCTCTACTAAAACTGCAGGTACTGTAGACTAATGATCCACCAGGAGCCAATAACTGAAAGCTATTGCGGATCAACCGTTTCTGTTTAAAATATATTAGAAGCTATCCAAAGAGAAGCAACCAACCATAGGGAAAGAAGAAAGAGGAGAGGAAGAGGGAGAGAGAGAGAGAGAGAGAGAGAGAGAGAGAGAGAGAACGAGAGAGTATGTACTTGAAGTTCCACTGTTTCGTTGCCGACGTGAGGGCTAAAGTCCTTCCAACCCAATTTTTGAAATTGCAAGATGTGCCGCACGGATGCATCCAACGTACATTGTGCATCTAATAGGATCTACAAATACGTTTGTCAGCCAACAAAACTAACAAACAAAAGAAGTTGAAGAAGAGGAAGGGATAAAACGAAGAGTGAACGGCGACAGAAAGTAGGCAGAGACAAGAACTGAACCTTATCATAGAGGAGTTCACTGCTGGATGCCTTGCTCAAAGACATGGGGAATGCATAGAATACGTTAGTCAACTCATCGGGGTCTCTCCGCCGTCTTCGTTTGCGTTTTCTCCACCTGGAGGCTGTTATCTCCACTTCTTTAGCCAATATACATCCTTGTCGATTTCGTTTCCTCTCCTTCCTTCTTTCTTCTGTTCCGTTTCTTTCGTCACTTCGTTCATTCTCTGCAGATTCGTTTTCTTCCTCTTCCTCCTCCTCTTCCGTTCTTTTTTCGTTTGCTTTCTCCTTCTTCGTTGTTGACGAGGAAGAAGCAGAAGAAGCAGACAAGGAAGAATTCTCTCTCGGTGGAGCCAAAACATGAAAAGTGGTTCCATCTTCCAAAAAGAGTCTAACGTTGGGAATGGCGTACTTGACAAGCATGCTTCTGCAAGTGGCCAGCCGATGCTCCGACACATCGACACCAGTCACTGTTCCTTTGCCTTCCAGCTGGTCCGCCAACATACATAACTTTGCTCCTGTAAGTACAGAGTTGGCGTTAAAGACGAAAGAATGAATAACGGAGAAGAAGAAGAAGAAGAAGAAGAAGAAGAACAAGAAGAAGAAGAAGAAGAAGAACAGCAAGAAGAAGAAGAAGAACAAGAAGAAGAAGAAGAAGAACAAGAAGAAGAAGAAGAAGAAGAAGAAGAAGAAGAAGAAGAAGAAGAAGAACAAGAACAAGAAGAAGAAGAACAAGAACAAGAAGAAGAAGAAGAAGAAGAACAAGAAGAAGAAGAAGAACAAGAACAAGAACAAGAACAAGAACAAGAACAAGAACAAGAACAAGAAGAAGAAGAAGAACAAGAAGAACAAGAACAAGAACAAGAACAAGCTGAAATAACAAACACAATAAGACGAACAAGAAGACTGAAGAGTGGAAACACTGTTTATCATTCTCCATTCCTCATTCTTGCAGCAAGCGGGCTAGAGAAAGAGAAGAAGAAAGCGAAGAGGGGAAAAAGGGGGTACCAGGTGCACAACACAGATCCAACACGTTATTCCCAGGCTGGACGCCCAACGCCACCACAGCAGCTCCCGAGCTCGCATCGATGCCATAAATCTGATTCTCGCATAAACGTAAGATCAAAAAAAAAATGAGAAAAAAAAAAGCAAGTGTACCTTGGATTGTTTGTAGAGTTGGCTTTCGACGAGTTTGATGTGATGCGGGAGACGGTAGAAGCCCCGCAGCCAAGGAACAGGTTCCGGCTGGACGCCTCCCACCTGTTGCTCCATCTCTCTTAACAGCGCTTCCTCCTCTTCTTCTTTCAGGCGTTCATGAGGAACCAAATCTAACGTTGATGTAGCAGCAGAGGCAGAAGAAGAAGGAGAAGAAGAAGAACAAGAAGAAGCGGTAGTGGAATTCTTCCACGGAAGCAGGTGACGATTGGGAAATGGATTCAGCCGAAAGAAGCGAAAGAGCGATTGGAGCTGAAGGGCTTCCAACGGGATTTGGTTCTGTTCCAAAAAGGCTTTGAAGCTCGGGTCCAGCTCCTCCGGCTTCGGAAGCAACACCACCTCCAATGCTTCTTCCTCCTCCATCTCCTTTTCTTCTTTTTTTTTTTTTCGCTTTTCTGGTGTCGATAAATCGAAAAAAAAATCCCCTACATATTTAAATAAAATCGAATTATCGCTTGTTGAGGACCTTGCCCTTTGTGTGTGTGTGTGTGTGTGTGTGTGTGTGTGTGTGTGTGTGTGTGTGTGTGTGTGTGTGTGTGTGTGTGTGTGTGTGTGTGTGTGTGTACTGTTGGTATAGTTAGTATTCTTATTCCATTTGAAAATCCATAAACAAAACGTGGAATGTAGTAGGCATGAAAGTTTGGCTCATGAATTTCAGCAATGCTTCAAAATGATTGCAGCAGAAGGCATTGCGCCTCCCTTGTCCTCTGCTATCACAACGATCAGCAGTGATATGGTAGAACAGATCCAGGATAGAAAAGCGTGAGGGGTCCGTGGTTGGGTGTTGTGGTAGTGGTGGCAACCACCTCTTTCTCCATCTCATTCACTTTGGTGGTCGGTCGTTTGAGGTGAACAAGAGAGAGAGAGAGAGAGAGAGAGAGAGAGAGAGAGAGAGAGAGAGAGAGAGAGAGAGGGGGGGAGGTATTGCTCAACTGCTTCAGCCAGGGTGAAATGTGTTTTTTTTAATTGTACAAGTGTCCTATCTATGTTTTTCCTCTGCTTCAAATTAAGAATGGTGAAAGAACAAGGAAGGGCGCTTGTGGCTGTTTTTGTGTCCGTTTTCCGTCTGAGCGATGTTGTGAGCATAGGGCAGATAGTATTTCTTGTGGAAGTGACGAAAGCCCTGCTTTTGTAGGTAATCAATGGAGTCCTCCCATGCTTTGTGCATCAGCATATCTCTTTCTTTATGACCCTGTTTTTGTCGTTGTTAAGTTACACTAACAGAGAAGACAGAGAGAAAAGGATAAAGAAGGGGAGAAGCAGAGGAGAAAAAGAGGAGAGAACTCTGAGAAGCGGAGAAATGAAGCAAACCTGGAAATTATATCTGAACCCATTTTGAAGAAGCTTGAGCATTTCAGACACAGAAAGTTTGCATTCGGTAATTACATCATGAATAGCTTGGCTGCGATCTCTCAACGCCAAAGTCTCTGTATCACAGAGTGAGAAAAAAAGAAAGAAGAAAAAAAAGAAGAGAGAAATTTAAAAAAAAAACGTACGTTTGAAGCTGCATAGCGTAATAGGAACATTGTTGTCAATAAACATACGAAGAGGATGGCCAGAGAAGGTGTGCATGTGCGGATACAAGTGTTTGCGATTATCATCGGTCAGTTGGAGCTCTACTGGAATGGAGTGGTTTGCTATGTAGCCCATCAACGTAGGGTCAGTGTGAGCTTGGAAGGCACCACTGATGCGCCACGCTCCTCCATCATGCAAAGCTGCAATTATGTTTTGAGTACTGTTTCGTTCATTAGTTTCTGTTGGTTTTACTGACGCGAAAGAATAATACTTTGTTTTGCCAGAAAACATGACAATGTTCATGCTGTTCCGCTTCAGGTAGTCAAAAGTATGTTGGTAAAACTCGAACTCGTTATAGTTTAGTTCTCCTGAAATAAAAACAAACAGTTTTGTAAGAGAAAAGAATAAAAAACATTGAGGAAACGAAAGTATACTTTCTCCAAGAACACCAAAGCCACAGACTCCGTGGTCACGATACTCCACAGCGAGTTGTGCTACATGGAAGAAATGCATAGGATCTTCGAGGCCAATGCGAGCGTAGAGAACCACTCCACAGCGAACCCCTGTCTCCTTTTCAAGCTTTTCTTTGGCGTCCAAAATGCATTCTATGACCTCGATCTCTGACATGCCGCCTGCTGTATGCGCTCTTGGGCGAACCATCAACTCCATATCTGTTAAAGAAAAATAGAAAAACGAGAGCACAGAATGGGTCAGACACAATAAGATAGCGTGAGAAAAGATAAATGCAAAAAGGGTGCGTGAGAAAGAGAGAGAAAGAGAGAAAGAGAACGGACATTTGACGTTATCTTTTTGGGCGGTGGAGAAGATGTCTTCTATTGCTCTTTGGATTTGACCTTCGTTTTGCAAAACCACGTTGAAGAGCTGCTTGCAGATCTCCCAACTCTCTCTTGTGTGCAGCTCTGGATAAATAAACTTCTTTACATCCTGTTTGTTTTTTTTTTTTAATATTTGGTTAATTGCTGGCGGACAATTAAAAAGATGGACAGAAAGGCAAAAGTAGAACACCTCTTCAGAAGAAAAAGGCACACCAAATACTTTGCGGCAATTTATCCCGGCATCCTGGATTTCTTTCCATAACAACGAAATATTGATGGAACCGTCTGTTGGAAAGAGAAAATGAGAAAGGAGAGAATGAGAGAGAGAAAGAGAGAGAGAAAGAGAGAGACAGACCTAGCCGACAGTTCAAATCAGCTTTGGGAAGATTTCTAACAATGTCTAACGTGATGTCGGGGTTCTCATGCCCACCCCAATAATAATGTTTTGCTGTTGCTCTTTACGAACAAAAAAAGTGAGCAAATGCAAGGGAAGAGACCTTTGAAGAGGAAAAAGAACTAACTTTGGAGAAAAAAGAGAGAAATCCACTCCAATACAGTCCCAAAACCTCGACCCATTTACAATCTCACTTACATCATATCCCTCCTATTTTTGTTTAGGAGAGAAACAAATATTAGCATAAGAGTAAAAACAAACAAAACAAAACACTTAAGGCAAACCTCCGTTAAAACAGTGAGACACTCGAACAAGACCTCGGCTCTAAGCCTCTGCTTCCTGGTGGACTGCATGAACGCCGACTGAAAGCCATTGTCTATCAGCCGCAACATCTCTGCAATGCTAAACCCAAACAACCTCTGATAGAGCGCATACTCTCCCGAGAGGGTAACACTACTCATGGTCTTGTTGTCGCAGCAAGGCACGACAATCACGCCCGCATCCAAGTATTCCCGCATGGGATGTTCCTCCAGCCTACGAATGGCTTTGGTTTGAAGGTTGCTCGTGATGCAGCACTCGATGGGCACCCTTCGGTCGATGACATATTGCAGCAGGCGAGGGTCTTTGCGGAGGGTCACCCCGTGACCGATGCGATGAGCGCCGCACCAGCGCAACGAGTCTTGAATGGATTCGGGGCCGGCTGCCTCGCCGGCGTGAAGTGTGCAGTTCAGACTGTTGTGACGAATGATGTCAAATGCTGACTAGTTTTGTAAAAAGGCACGATGAGTATACGAAGATATGAACGCAGAACAAAAAAAACATAAAATCGAACGAACTTTATGATGCTTGGAACGGAAGCCATGTTCAGGACCAGCCAGATCAAATCCGTTGACTCCTTTGCTGCGATAGCGCCACGCAATCTCCGCCAGTTTCTCAGTATCCGATGGAGAGAGGTGTCTCATGCCGCAAACGATAATGCGAGCAAAGATGGGCAGACGAGATTCTGCCAACATTTGGCCCTCGCAGATGGCCTCCATCACTTGAGAGAGGCTCATTCCATCTTTGGTATGAAGGATGGGAGAGAAGCGCACTTCGACATACTTCACACCGTCTTTCACGCAATCCTCGCACACTTCATACATGACCCGAGTGATAGCATCTGTATTTTGTTGGTGGTTGTTGTCGCGTTAAAATGACAGAAACGAAAGAAGGAAGAAAGAGCAAAGAAGACAGATGAACAAGATAAAGCAGAACCACGAACGATCAAAAAAAAAAGGAACATACAAGGCTTTTGCAAAACGCTGAGTACTATGTCGAAGGCGCGAAGGTACTCGACCAAGGAGGAGCAGTTCTCGCCGACTTCCACCAAGGAGGTCAGCTCCTTCAGGTCAAAGGAGGGCAGCTGCACGCCCTGCTCCTTAGCCAAGGCGATAATGGTGGAGACCCTCACACTGCCATCGAGGTGGAGGTGCAGCTCCGCTTTAGGTAGGCGGCGTATCACTTCGATCGGCAGCACCTCTTTCTCATCCAACTTCTTTCTAACTCGTTCTTTCTCTTGTGCTTTTTCTCCTTGTTGTTGTTCTGCTGCTCCTGCTCCTTCTGCTCCTTCTGCTCCTTCTACTTCGTCGGGAACGGAAGGTTCCTCACGGAGGCCGCCAAAGGCAGCGGGTGCTGCTGGAAGACGCTTCAGCCGGTTGGTAAGGACGGAGGGAGAGAGCGGAGCGGAAGAAGAAGATGAAGTATTGCTGCCACCAGGAACGGAGAGAGAGTCTTTCTTGTTGTCGTTGGGAGTGTTGCTTTGTTGCATTGTCTGTTTGAGCAAAACAAGAAATGAGCATAAAACACACATGAGAGAAGAAGTAGAAACAGAAGTAGAAACAGAAGAAGAAGAACAAGAAGAACAAGCAAAACAAGCAGAAGAAGAAGAAGAAGAAGAAGAAGAAGAAGAACAAGAAGAAGAAGAAGAACAAGAAGAAGAAGAAGAACAAGAACAAGAAGAAGAAGAAGAAGAGAGGAAGAAGAAGAAGAAGAAGAAGAAGAAGAAGAAAGAACAAGAACAAGAACAAGAACAAGAACAAGAACAAGAACAAGAACAAGAACAAGAACAACAAGAAAACAAAGAAGAAGAAGAAGAAGAAGAAGAAGAAGAACAAGAAGAACAAGAAGAAGAACAAGAACAAGAAGAACAAGAAGAACAAGAAGAAGACCAAGAAGAACAAGAAGAAGAACAAGAACAAGAAGAACAAGAAGAAGAACAAGAACAAGAACAAGAAGAAGAAGAAGAAGAAGAAGAACAACAACAACAACAACAACAACAACAACGAC
>JAVKOQ010000387.1:0-45328 GCA_031835245.1 Balamuthia mandrillaris | reverse complement strand
CGTCAATCAGTGATACCATTGATATCATTACTCCTTTCTGTGCTTTTGAAGGAGCTTGGGATGTACTGTACTGGAATTGCTGACAGGGAAGCCACCGTACTGGGACAGCGGGAGCTTTGCTGCACTCTTTAAGATGGTGGACCATCCACATCCTCCCCTTCCTGACGAGCTCTCCGACGTAAGTGTATTCTCCTTGTTATTTTGACATCCACTCATTCTTTTTCAGAACCTTCGCGACTTTCTGTTAGAATGTTTCATTCGTGATGTAAAAAAACGGCCAGGACCTAGAGAACTTCTGAAGCACAAATGGATTACTTCTTCTGTCTTTCCGGTATGTTTGATACTCCGCCCAAAAGAAATGTTACATTCTTTCGTCAACCGACGCTCTACCAAATAGGGATCAACAGTAAAAACACCACCGTTGAAAGAGGCCAGTTCGACTATATGTAGATATAACTCTGGAGAACTGAAGAAACCAACGGTGATGGACATTGCGTGGGACCCAACGTCAACCACGGAGACCTTCATCAACCGACAACGCCGATCTCTCACTGACATGCAGGAAAGCCTACGAGACAGCAAGCAGGAGAATCATCGTTTGGCGTTGGAGTTGCAACGATGGAAGGAAAGGGCACAAAAGTTAGAGAAGCAGATAAAGAAAATGCAAGACGATCAGGACAACAAAGAAAAGGAATGGGAGATAGAGCGCAAGTTTTTCAAGCTCAAACTGAAGAAGATGCAAACCGGAAATCTTTCGCCCTCTTGTTCTCCAGTTGCAAGTCCTAGAGACGTCGAAAAACGGGAAGTACCTGCTTCTTCTACGTCATCTTCTACTCCATCGTTGGCTGTATCTCCGGTTCCTCGCAAGAAAGTGAATGGCAGAAGAGCTCCCTCCAAAGTAGCTTCATCCCCGGCAAACGGAGGAGAAGAAAAGAACAGACGTTTGAAAGATGGATTGCCCAAGCTCTCGCCTAGAACTGAGAAAGAAGTGAGAAGAAGTTGGGAAAGCGGAAGACGCAACTCAGAGCAAAATGGTCTGGTGGTGGCAGACAACGTGCGAAAGAGTTGGGGTGGAATGAAGGATGATCCCACCAGTAGGAGCTGCGACGACATCCATCAAAGAAGTAACGAGAAAGACAAGGAGGATGTAGAATTGCTGGCCAAGCCAAAAAAGACGAGGAAAAGAAGTTCCAACAAAAACGACGAAAAGTCGAACCAGAGGAAGAGCTCTGAGTCTCTTCCGACAGTAGCGGCCAATAGCAGCGGTGATGATTCTAGCGGTGATTTGAAGGAGAAATGGAACAACGAGATGGTGGTGTTGGGAGGAGGTCACAACTACGAGAAGAATATCGGCAAGTTCGAAAGGAAGGGCACCTACGAAGAGCTGGTGCAAGTGGAAAAGGTGTACAACATGCCTTACGGCTCTAAGTACTTCGGTCTCTATGGCATGGTCGAATCAAGCAACAATGGCGAGCAACGAGCATCTGAACCAGCCAACGGTAATGGCAGCAACAGTGGCAATGTAAATGCGGCGGAGCAGAGGAAGCGCTCCTCATCGAACTTAAGAGAGGATGCCAACAGCGAGTCCTCTGCATCTAAAACCAGAAGCGAGCGAGAAAAAGAACGAACCACACAAGAGAAAAACAACCGCGGAAGAAGCATTGCCAACGAGAGTCTTTCTTCTACCGATTCATCCACTTCTAATCGTGCGTCTGCTTCCTCGTATGCTTCCGCCTCTGCCGCCTCTCCCAGTCAGGGTTGTAACGAAGGAAAGGCAAAGCACTGCGCTCGCTGTAAAAAAGCGGTGCTTAGTCACGCCGGAGGGAGAAGTGCAATGGGAATGGCATGGCACGTGAACTGTTTCTGTTGCAGCTACTGTGATAAAGTGTTGGAGGAGTTTCTGGAAAAGAACGGCAAGCCCTATTGCGTTCCTCATTTCGAGGCTCTGTTCGGCCATAAATGTGGCGGATGCGGCAAAGTCATTCAAGGCGACTTTATCCAAGCAATGAACAAGTACGTAAGGGCAACCAACGGTAGTTGCGCTGTTGGAGAGGGGGGTTGTTATAACCCAACGCTTAACCTTGCGCGTTGTATATGTGTAGGTATTGGCATGAGGACCACTTCCGGTGTTCCAAATGCAGCCACGTGATCGAGGGCGGTTTTGTGGAGAAGGAAAACGGCCCTCTCTGTTGCGACTGCCTGCGGGAAGAGAGCAAAGCGCTGGCAGCCGCCTCCTCACCCTCCTAACCGAAGAGACGCATGCATAGCTTGTACCTCTTGTGTTATTTTTTTAAATAAAAAAATGAGAAGTGTTTAATTAATTAATATAAAAAAGAAGTGTAAACGAGAGAGAGAGAGAAGAGTAAACGGTGGTCGTCGTCGTCTGTGGTGTGTGTCACCTCTCGTCCTTGGAAGGGAGAGCCAGAAGGGACGGACTACAAGAAAATAAAAAAAAAACCGAAACGGCCATGTCGGCAGGAGCAACAGCGGCCACCGTGGCCCAAGAGAGCATTACCCACACTAATATAGCGACGGAAGAACAGCAACCACAGACGTCTGGCCAGGGTTGGAATAACGGCAGCAACAGCAACAACAACAACCCCAACAATAGCAGCGTTACCAGCTCAGGGCTGGTGCAAACGCGCGTTATCTCGAAAAAGAAAGGGAGAAAAGGCAGAGAGAAAGGAGGAGCTTCCACGGAAGAGGAAACGGAGGAGGGCGCCAAAGCAGCAGCAACAAAAGAAGAGGCAGCAGAAAGCACCGCCCACACAAATAAGAAGGGCAAGAAGAAGAAAGGAAGAAGGTTGTCGCTGGACAACGCTAAGGGCGGTAGCCACACAAGAAGAGCTTCCGTGGACGTAACCCCCTGGTCCTCCATCCTTAAAACAGGTTCGGACCCAAAGAAAGAAGGAGGAGGAGCAAGCAAAAGAGCCACCACCAAGCCGGTAAAAAACATGAAGACCGAGCACGAGACCTCCTCCTCATCGCCGGCAAGTACTCCTCCGTTGCCGCACCCGAAAGCAAGCTCGTTGAAGCTACAGGCTGCACCCTCCCCTGCTTCTGCCTCGACGTTACGGCAGGACGGCAGTCAGAGCGACGGCGCTGCACAGGGCAGCAGAAGGAGAGCCACCAGAAAGGGTAGCGACGGGGAGGGGGCCTCTGCTGCGGTTAGCAGCGGCGAGTTCAAGTATTTGCGCACCCAGACCAGAAGAACCTCCCTTCATAACGCCGGACTTCAGCTTCCTGTTCGATACGCCACCAATTGTTAGTCTTCACTCACTCTTTTGTTCTCACTCTCTCTCTCTCTCTGCTGCTGCTGCTGCTGCTCTTCTTCTAACGCAACCATCTTTTTGTTGGTGCAACAGCGACGTACCGGGAAGACAGCATAGGGAGCAACGGCAAGCCACCTTCCGCGAGGCACTCTCACGCAGCGGTGCTGCATGAGGACACCCTCTTGGTGTTTGGTGGTGACTCGGCACGTGCTGCCTCTCCAACAAACTTAAACTCGGACAGTGCCGAAGAGCCCAACTTTCTCGGCGATACCCATTTGTTTCACTTTGGTAGCTTCTCTTTATCTGTTTCTCTTGTTCTCTTCTCTGCTTCTCTGCTTTCTTCTCCCTTCTCTCTTCCTCTCCTTCTCTCCTTCTCTCTCTTCCTCTCCTTCGAGCCAATACTTAACACAGAGTCATCAAAAAAGGGGAGCGAACATGGCGCAAACTTCAGGCACAAGGCAAAGAGGATCCAGGGCCATGCCCACGGCTGGGCCACACGTTGGTCGTTTTCGAGGACGCAGCTTATTTGTTTGGAGGCTACGGGGTACCTTGGCAACCCACCGACAGCACTTCTCCCATCTTCCTCTCCGATCTCTGGAAGTTTTCTTTTGGTTTGTCAAACCCCTCTCGTTTCTTCTTTCTTCTTTCTTCTTTCTTCTTTCTTCTTTCTTCTTTCTTCTTTCTTCTTTCTCTTTCTTCTTTCTTCTTTCTTCTTTCTTCTAATACGGAATAAACACATGAGCAGAGTCGGAGCGATGGGAAGAGATAAAAGCCGAGGGAGGGCCGAGCGGGCGGCGATACCACTCCGCGGTGACCAAGGGCGACTGCATGTTTGTGTTTGGAGGAGTGAACCTCGCCAAAGGCAATGCTCCCACTTACATGAACGACTTGTACAGATTCTCTTTTGGTGCTTTTTCTCTATCTTCACTCAAACTGCGACATTGCTGTGAAGTGGGCCACATTTTACTGATGATTCTTATTTATCATCTTCTTCTTCAGTGACCCAACGATGGGAAAAGGCAGTGGTGCAGGGTTTGATAGTACCGATCGGCCGCTGCAGCCACACCATGACTGTCTACAAGAACTCTATCTTTGTTTTTGGTGGCTTCAGCGGCAAGTACGAGTTGAGCGACTTTTGGCAGTTCGCATTCAGTACGTCTGCTACTTCTTCGTCCTCTTCTCGTTCTCCTTCTCCGTCTCCTCTCCTCTTTGACCTCCTTCGGCTGTGTTTCTTCTTCTCGCTACTCACTTCCTTTCTCTCGCTGATCTGTCTGTCTTCTTGTTCTTCTTCTAATCATCAACAAAATGCCATAAAGGCGTAGACGGGAGTGAAGGATCATGGCAGAAAGTGGCTTCAGACTCTTTCACCCCAGCTCTTCCATCCAAAAGAGGCCACACAGCCGCTCTCTTTCATGATTGTCTCTACGTCATAGGCGGTGCTAGCAATAACACTGGCTCAGAGATTTACGAGTATAACTTTGGTAAGTCTTTTTTGTTGTAGTTGAAGAATACCCAGAAATAACAAACATGTCTCTCTCTCTCTCAGATTATAAGAAATGGTCGATAGTGAGAGTAGGAGGAGATACACTGCCAGCTCGATTGTTCCATACGATGACATTACGGAAGGAAACCTTTTTCATCTTTGGAGGTTGCACCTGTCGCACATTGTCCCCTGGTTCTACTTCCTGTAAACTCTCAAACTCCATTGATTACCTCAGTATGGGCAAAGGTTTGTTATCTCTTCTCTCTTCTCTCTTCTCTCTCTATCTAGTGCTTATATTTTGTCTTCCTGTGAAGATGAGTTTGAAGAAGATGCCATGCTAGAAGACGGTAGGCTCCTTTCTGTTTTACTTTATTTTTTCTGTTATTGCTGTCATCCCTCATTCTATCTTACGAATCTCAGAACTTGGAAGTATTCCACAAGAGGAATGGGAGAGTGTGGCAATGAGACGCCATCCTGAAATACTGGAGCTGCGAGAACGACTTCGGCCGTTGAGTGGTGCTCAATCTTTCTCGCTCATGAGAAAAGTTGGAAAAACGGAAGCCCGCACAGCCCTTTCTCAACGCATCATACTTCTCATGATAATGGAGCACCTTCAAAAAGAAGGTTGCCCCCGAACATTGCGTGCCATTGAAGAGAGCAGTGGTTACACATGTATGTCCTTCCTCATCTTGTTCTTCTTGTCCTTTTCCTCTGTCTAAAACTTCATTTTGCTTCTGTCGAATTTTAACAGATACAGAAGAAATAGATGCTAGAGGAAGCAAGGACAGTCGCCTCATGAGTTTATTGCAACTGGCTCACACGAGATTGAGGCTACAAGGAATAGACCTGTGGGATCCATTTTTCTCGCTTCGCTCCTTCGATTCAGAGTTTGACTACGAAGTGGAGCAGATAGAGCATCTGCCTGGACGGGAGAAGAACGAAGAGGGAACCGATGTTCCGGTGTGGGAAGAAAGACCTGACTGTGAGGATAACATCGTCAAAGTGAAGAGTGATGATGGCATCACCCTATGTGCTGGCACCCTCAACAAGCTCATTGCTCATCTCGTGCCTGAACCTGAGAAGCCAACAGGTATAATAATTTTTCTAGTGTTTTGTTTGAGTGTTTCTGACCATGTGACTTTCTTCTAGACTTTAAGTTTATGCAATGCTTCATCAACACATTGCATGGCTTTACTACACCAGAAATCGTTGTTAAAGTACTTGCATTCTCTCCTTCTCTCTTTCTTCATTGTTGGTCTTCCTCTTTGTTCTTGTCTCTTCATACGCTAAACATCGTGTGCAATGCAGAAATTGGTGCAACGATACAACGTACCAATCCCAAAGGGAATGAACTACAGAGAATACAAAGGAAACCTGCATTCTCCCATCGCCAAACGCGTTTGCAATGTCTTCAAGTTTTGGCTTGAGGCATGCAGCAATGACTTTCGGCGGGACGACAAGCTTCTTTCCCGTTTGAACAGTTTTATTCACGGACCGTTAACTCAAGACGGTTTCATAGACTTGGCCAAAGTTCTACAAAACACAATCGCAACCCATGTCCTGAAAAAGGTCTCTCCTTTTTGATGATGTAAACAAACTGTGTTACTGATTGCAAACAAATCTTCAGGAAGCACAAACGGAAGTAACTAGCTTTGCAGATGAACCACCAGAACCAAAAGTACCGATGAAGATCTTTTCTATGGAGGTAAAGCTTCAGGACATTGACGAAGAAGAAGGTTCCTTTCTTCTCTCTCTCTCTCTTTCAATCATAACAATAGTTTTTTCCTCTCTCTCTCTATAGTGGCACGACAGATGACATTAGTGGACATGGAGCTGTTCAAAAGGATAGCTGCACATGAGTTCCTGCATAAGGCGTGGCTCTACGAAAAGTCTCACCACAAAGCCCCAAACCTCAGAGTCATGATGCAACGCTATAAAGATATGCAGCTTTGGGTAGCCACCGAGATTCATACTGCCGCCAAACCTCGAAAGGCAATGGACCGGTTTATCAAGATTGCCAAAGCACGTCTTCTGCTTCTTTTTCAACTCTCTTTGGAGAAGAAATGGACCTTTTGCTTATCCTTATTTTATTTGTTTCTTCTTGCAGCATTTGCAAGCTTTGCATAACTATCATTCCTTCTTTGCCATACTGAAAGGAGTTACAAGTCCTTCATTGAGCCCTTCTAACGTACAAGTAGATCCCTCCAATGTGCAGGCAAAGAGTGTACGATTCTCTCTGTCTTCTCTTTTTCCCTTTTTCATATACTGACATTCTTTTCTCTTCTTTTCTTTTTACTTTTCTTTTCTTTGCTTTTCTTCTTTTTTGAATGTTTCAGGCACTTGCTGAGATGAAAATGTTCGCAAAGGACCTTGCCCAATATGACCAAACCATTGCAAACGCGCTCCCCTCTGAAACCCCGTTGATACCATGCCTTGGTTCGTTCTTTCCTTCTTGTTTTTCCTACTATTCTGACTCGGAATGCAACAGATGCGACTTTGAAGAGCATATTGAAGATAGAAAGGGATTACAAGGATCACACCGCCAACAACCTGATCAACTTCCAAAAGTATGAGCGGCTCTATGATGTCATAGCGCAGGTGCAAGCCTTCCAAACAAGGGCCTACAACCTACAGTCCGTGCATCAAGTACAAAGCATGTTCCAAGAATTTGAGTTCTTGTCCAAGCAGCAGCTCTCCAACCTAGGAGCTGAGAAAGGAGGAGCAGCAGCAACAGGAGGTCCCTCTGATACATAGTAAACAGCCGTTGTACCGTTATGTACTAATATTCTTTCTGCTTCTCTGCTTCTCTCTCTCTCTCTCTCTCTGGTTCCTCTCGTCTTCCACAACAAAAATGGTAAAACTTATTATACCAAGGAACTGAAATCATTTCAACGGTAGAAAGGGGCTGTAATGGCGAGGCGGAAGTTGCCTCAATGCCACCTTCACCGGCGTGCACTGAGATCTTTTCTTCAAAAAGCAGGCAGCCGTGCTTAGTGCCCTTTAGGGTTTGGGGGAAGCAGTGAGCTTCCAATCTTGCTGCATCAGCAGCCGCTTGTGTGGTGGGGATGGTCCTGCTGGATTCGCCTGCAACAAAAAACAAACGGAAGAGCGTTGCTTTTCGTTGTCGCCCAGCAGCTCTTTCACAGGGGAGAGGAGAGAGGAGTGAGGAGAGAGCAGAGAGGAGAGAGGAGAGAGGGGAGAGCAGAGAGGAGAGAGGAGAGAGGGGAGAGCAGAGAGCAGAGAGCAGAGACAGAGAGCAGAGAGGGGAGAGGGGAGAGGGGAGAGCAGAGAGGAGAGAGCAGAGAGCAGAGAGCAGAGAGCAGAGCAGAGAGCAGAGAGCAGTGAAGAGAGGAGAGAGGAGGGAGGAGAGAGCAGAGAGCAGAGAGCAGAGAGGTGAAACTGATGGAGAGAAACGCGATAGTGGATGAGACTGGCGGCGCTGTTCTTGCTGCTTGGCCCAACGTCAGTGCGAGTACTCCGTTATTCAACTCTTTAGTGGAAACTGTGAAGGAGGCACGAAGCCAGCATGCTCGTGACGATGGCCGATGGAGTGACAGGAGCTTGGAAGACCTGCTGAGCCACGCCAGAGAGCAGCTTCGCAGCGATACCGCTCAGGTGCCACTCAGTCAAGCACTGCTCCAACCCAAAAAAGTGGGGCAGAAAGACGCTCATGCCGCCGAGTCGTGGAAAGAGCAAGGCAACCGCTTGTTCGCCAGTAAACAGTGGCGTGAAGCTATTCATTGCTACACCGAGGTACTCCAGCTTCTCGTTGTTCTTGTCCTTGTTCTTCTTCTTCTTCTTCTTCTTCTTCTTCTTCTTCTTCTTCTCCTCCTCCTCCTCCTCCTCCTCCTCCTCCTCCTCCTCCAACTTCTTCCTTCTCACTTTGTTTGCTTTCTTTCTTCTCTTTGTGTTGTTCAGGCTTTACGTTATGCTCCGCCACCACAACTTGCTTCCTCCTCCTCTACTTCTTCTTCAAAAGACTCAACAGCAGCGGCAACAGAACCGGTCAAGGCCTATGCCTACGCTAACAGAGGGATGGCCCTCTATCAGATGAAAGAGTATGAATCGGCTGTGCTCGACCTGACCGCGGCGCTAGATGAGAGGCATGGCTATCCGCAACGGCGACGTTGGAAGCTGCTCCACAAGAGAGGCTGTTGCTGGTACCAACAGAAGAAGGTGGAGGAGGCGTTGGTCGACTGCAAAGCTGCTGAAGCTTCACTTCTCCAACCTTCTTCTGCTTCAGAGGAAGCAGCAATGAAGCAGATTCGGAGAAGCCTAGAATCTATGCATAAACGCAAAGGTTTTTCCGTTGGCGAGAACAAGAGCAAACAAACAAAGGAACAGCACAAGAAAGAGGATAAGAGCACCAAGTTCGTGCGAGCAATGGCAGGGAACATATCAGACGCTGTGCAAGTGTCTTATGCGGAGCACAAAGGAAGATTCGTACGGTCAGGAAGGGGCATTGATGTTGGTGAAGACATAGTTCGAGAGGAGGCATATGCTGCTGTCCTTCTGCGCCATTATGAACTGCATCGCTGCCATCACTGCTTACGCCCTCTATCGTTAGCTTCCACACCGTACGTTCTCTCATTTTCTCTTCTCTCCTTTATCTCGTTCTCATTCTGGTAGCTAAAGCTGTGATGAATGCGCACAAGTGTTGTTCTGTTCGCTGCAATGCAAACACGATTCTAGAATCTATCATGATGTGGAATGGTACAGTTAACACTTTCTCTAAAATTTGTTTATCCTTCCACCGTTCTGAATTGTTCTCTCTCTGTTTCTCAACCAGTGGATATCTAATGTTTACAGTGATGCCAACTCTGCTTTTGTTGTCGGTGCGAACTGTACTGCGGGGCCTGTGTGAATTGCTCTCTCAACAAGGAGATGAAGCGGACAATCATCAATACCTGTCCCGAGTACTAAGTAAAACCGAAAGCCAGCTGTTGTTTGGAAAAGATGAGCCAACGGAAGAAAGCGTGTGGCAAGGCGGATATCTTTCGCTGTATTCCTTGCTTACTCATAGCAATTGTCTTCCGGCAGAGACACTTGCTCAGCATGTATTGGATACAGCCCTCTTTGACTTGCTTCTGTATCGCCTTCTTCCTTCGGTTCGTCTTCCTCCCTTTATATCTTTACCAACGGTGCAACATATTTCTGGCCTTGTGCTTCATCACCTCTGTCAAACACAGACCAACGTGTATGCTATCTTTGACGTTGTGGAAGAGCGACAGAAAGCAGCCCTTCGCGAACCGCCGAATCCAATCAGCACAGAAAGAGGGATTATACCTCACACCAAAACAACCCAAGTACGAGTGGCAGAGGCGTTCTTCCCCACCGCCAGTCTTTTCAATCACTCATGCGTTCCCAATACGTTTCTGCGGTACCACGGCCGGACTATCGTGATTCGGTATGGCCTCTCACGCGTCTTTGGTTTTTCTCTTTGTGGTTCTCCTTCAATTATTAATGGTTGAACATGTTGCAGCGCAAGCCGAGCCATAACAGCGGGAGAAGAGATCTCAAATTGTTATGGCCCTCATGCTATCCACATGCCAGACCACGAACAACGGCAACGGCTTCTTCGCGATCAATACTTTTTTGACTGTGATTGTACTGCTTGTTCACGTTCATTGTTACCAGCTTCTACAGTGCTCCCCGACAGGCAATTGATATGCCCAACAGAAAGTTGCAACAAACTAAACATACCACTTGTCGCAGCCACCCCAGAAGCGATAAACAAAGACAACAACAACAGGGACACCAAAGAAGAACAGGAGATAGACGCGCAGAAAGTTCTACGATGTAGCAAATGCAACGCAACCTTTAGCATTGACAAAGCTAAACAGGAGTTAGAATTGGCCACTACATTCTTCGAGCGAGGCGTTCGCCATTGGGACGAGGCACTAGCTCTCGCAGAAGGAGCCACCAACAATTATAATCAACAAGTACAAGCAGCAATACAAAAACAACAGAACGCGGCTGTGAAGTGCCTCTGTCACTGCTTGAAGCTTCGCACTGGATGGCTTTCCTCCGAACAATCGATGGAGGTGGCCAAGACGCATGATAAGCTGGCGGAGGTATACAGCGGGTTGGCACGGTGGAAGGAGGCAGCTATGCACTGCCGCAGCGGCACTCTCATCGTTGGGCAGTTGTTCGGCAGATTTAGCGCCGAGATGGGGCGCGAGTGCTTCAAGCTATGTCAACTCCTGTTCAACGGAATGCAAATCCAGGAAGCTTTGTCAGCGGTGGAGGACACCATTGCCATTTTCAACGTGCTTGTAGGGGAGGACCGTGTGGATGTAGAGGGTGTAGGAGGAAAAGGAGATGAAGAAGAGATGAGGGAAGAGCTGCAACAGATGAGGAAATACTTATTGGATGCTATGACTCAGCGTCACCATCACCCGGCTTGATTGAAGCTTGTTAGGGCAGAAATATCATTCTTACTCCTGCGGAGGTGCGACAAACAAACATCGGAACTTAGGTGGCTGTATGACGAGCTGGGTTCAAGGTTCTGAAAGATGTTGAATGCATCCTAAAGTGCATACCCAAAGGCTCTCGTTCTGTGTCATATCATTAGAAGAGAGTAATGTGCTCTCGAAGGAGCTACTCTTCTATTCAAAGAAAATATCTCTTTTTTCTCACCTATAGGCAAATCAATCGTTGAGTGGTTTAGCGACGTCGATAAAGTGATAACATTCAGGATTCAACACCACCCTTCCGTTAACTGCGTGATGTTGCACCAGTAGGCCAACAGTCGTTAATGCCAGCTTTTCCTCCGTCCCTGGCCCTCTGTTCTGCCAGTATTCTCCAAATACTCCGTGTGAGTCTGCTCAAGGTCAAAGTTTAAGTGATCGCGAGAGGGACGTAAAAAGTGGGTAGAGGAGAACTGACCTGCGGGATTCAATTCGCTTGTTTTGAAGAACTTGGCGGCTGTGCGTGTAACACTGTGCATGTCTTGATCTAATATCCAGACTGGTAGCACACCTTTGTAACCTTTAAAGCCCTCCACAAAGTAGTGATAGTTATCTCTCCTGTATGTATCAGAACTGTTAATTAAAGAATGAGACGAAAAGAAAAGATTAAACACAAACGGTTTGAATACAGGCATGCAGCAAATGACAGCTTTGATGTTCTTGAAGAAAGAGCCCTCTTTCTCTAGGACCCGCCGAAGGGCTTTCACCGACAACCGACGCACTTGATCCTGGAGCCAACGTGTTACGTTAGTTTTTGTGCCAACGTGATAGCTTGGAATCAATCAAAGGACGTACTCCAATGCCAATCATATCACCTGCAAATACACCAAGACCAAGCCCCACTTCCCCTAAACCATCCGATTGAGAAATAGTTGCAAAGAGAAGCGAGAGGAAGGGGAGCCCACAGAGAGAGAGAGAGAGAGAGAGAGAGAGAGAGAAAGAGAGGAGAGAGGGGAGAGAGAGAGCAGCATTACCTGCTATTTGTACTACTACTATACCCAGTCGGTCTTGAGCTTGAAGTCGTAGCCTTGCCATCTTGATGAGGTCTTCAAGGAGTAATGTTTGGTGAAGAATGGCTTTCTCGCCGGTAGGAGCGAAATCTCTCCCATTTGGGGGCACCAACTCACCGTCCAATGTGCCAAAGACTTTGTCCCAATTTTTTATGTAACGCTTGATATCCATTACGTCATGCTCACGCCCAGCAAAGTCTGTGTCATGGTTGAATGTTTGTATCAGAATCCATAACATCGAAAAAGCAAAAACAAGAAAAAAAATTACCCATTCCACACACCGATACCAAGAATATGTTATTGGAATTGGAGGTCTCTTCTGCAACCATATTTTCGTCTATGCGGTATCGAAAGAGCTCCTTGCCATCACGTGTCCCATTCTCCCTTATTCCTTGTGACTCAACTACAACTCCATTTTCTGTACGACTCTTATGATTCTCCTTCTCCTTCTCCTTCTCCTTCTCCTTCTCCTTCTCCTTCTCCTTCTCCTCCTCCTCTGTTGCATGTGAGTCTTTCTCTTCATTTTCGTTTCCTTTTTCTTCTCTTTGCTTCTCTTTATCGCTTTCTTTGTGTCCCTCTTTCTTCTTTTGATGTTTTTTCTTGGTCTTGTGTTTTGTTTTTTTCTTTGAGGCGTTCGACTTGACGGTGCCATCATTGAAGATGCGGCGGTTATGTACAATACCATCAAAGTTAAGGAGGATGGGACAACGTGATATCCGAATGCAGAACTTCATTTTCCATGCCTCCGCACCTGCTTCGCTCAGTCCACTAAGTGACCTGCTTATCAACTCTCTTCCTTCTTCGTCTGCAAACAACATGTTAGTCACTTGTATGCAAAAGAGAGAGAGAGAGAGAGAGAGAGACCATCAGAATACACATCGCTGGCCACAAACACTGTAAAGCTATCTTGCCATTGAAGTACTTCTCCAACAGTCATCATAAATACTCTCTCCTCGTCCTGTTGCAGTTCCTGGTTGGCGCCTGGAAGAGATCTGGTTGGCTCTTGCCGGAAGCAAAGTACTCTCTCGGGGTCCATTTTCTCTAATGGCTGCTGCAAGGCGAAGGCTTTCACGCCTTGCACAAAGTACTGTTGCGGTATATTTTCCATGCCAACCTCCTCCTTCATGAACTTCTCCATCTGCCGGGTTTGTGGAAAGCAGCGACCTGACATGGTTTCCTTGTCCATAGGAGGGAGACCCAACAGAGCCTTTCGCAACTGCTCCAAAAGAACAGCCTCTCCCTCTGCTTCGTTTTGGTGCTTAGCTAGTGGTGGAAAAATGGGAGACTGCAATAACAAAGCGAGGAGAGTACCAGCTTCATAAAATACGGGAGGAAGGTTGCGAGGATGAGGGAGATGGGCCTCTTCGCCTCCTCCGGCAGTCCCATCCGAGGAGGACGACGAGGATGAGTTACCCATTGCGCGGGAGGGGGGTAAAGCGGAGCAATGAATTTTTGTCGACGTGAAAGATCTCTGCTAGAGATGAGACAAAGAAAAAGACAACAGAAAAGGCCTTTTTATGGTAAGTTTAAGCCTCTGTTTTGATTTTTGATTGGTGGTTTGAAACTTTCAGTTACAGATCAAAGCATTGAGCCACTTTAGGGGGATAAAAGGAAATAGTGACGTGGAGCCAATGAAAGAACGCAGCAGGGCGGATCCTCCATCCTTCCCCCTTTTTTTTCCTCTCCCCCACTTTTGTTTTCCTGTTACCGACTAACGCAAAAGACTCAGAGACCGGCCCCGCCCGCGAGAGTGATAATCACACACGTTTGCCTGAGAAGGAAGAAAGCAACAACTCAAAATGGTTTCCACCAAGAAGCAGGTTCGCATCTTACTCTCAAATATTTTCATGTCCCCCTTTCCGTTCGCTGGCTCGCGCTCTTTGTTCGAACAGCCCAAGGATGATTTTTTATACCATAGATATTTTCTTGAGATACATCTCTGAAGAGAAATCACAACATGCACTACCATCTGAGCTGTTTTTGAATTACCTTTTTTCCTTGTTTTCCTTGAGTTGGGTCGCTCACCTTATCTTCTTCTTCCTTCATTTGTGACCACAGAAAAAGGCCCAGGAGAGCATCAACTCTCGCCTCGCTCTTGTGATGAAGAGCGGCAAGTACACTTTGGGATACAAGTCCACCCTCAAGTCCTTGAGGCAAGGCAAGGCTAAGCTCATCATCATCTCCAACAACTGCCCTCCTCTTCGCAAGTCTGAGCTCGAGTATTACGCCATGTTGGCCAAGACCGGAGTTCACCACTACCAAGGAAGTGCGTAATTTCGTTTATCCTTGATTGTTTCTTGTTTCTAGAGGTTGACCATCTCTACTCCTCTGCGCAGACAACATCGATCTTGGAACTGCCTGCGGTAAATACTTCCGTGTGTCTTCTCTGAGCATCACCGACCCTGGTGACTCTGACATCATCAGAACCACTCCTCAAGGCCAGTAAAAAGCCAGTCATGGAAATGGTTTTTCTCTACTTCGAGTTTTGGGGAAACCGGAACCTTGCGTCGTGTACTTAGCTTTCTTCTGGAGGAGAACAAAACAATAAAGCCCACGACACAGTGTGTGCGTGTGCTTGGACTACTTTGCCTTCTCTCTCTCTCTCTCTCTCTCTCTCTCTCTCTGTTGCGACGATCATGAAACACGAATAGATGTTATTAGGAGGAAGAAGAGCCACGGCTATCATACAAGTCTACAGTGTAGTCCTTGACGTGCTCTCTTAGCAGCTGGTAGATAATGTGGCAACCCTTCACTGCCAACCGGAGTACCTCCTCGAACTTGTCCATTGGCAGCTTGGAGTCCATCTGTAGCATGGTTACCTTTCCTGACTTGGGAAGTATGGCCACCGGTAGGTCTGGTCCTCCTGCCGAGTCCTCCACGTAGTTCAGGTCTTTGAGGAACAGCGTTAGCTGAGAGTAGGAAGAGGAAGTAGAGGTAATGGAAAACGAACCAAGAATGGGCGTTCCGTTTATGTAGCCAGCAGCTGCGGAGACCACAAAGTCTCGCATGGGAATGCCTGCATCTATCAAGGCCAACGTGGCGGCGTTGATAGCAGCGCAGCGGGTACCACCGTCAGCTTGCAGGATCTGCACGAAAATGTCGATCTGAGAGCGAGGAAAGAGGGAGGTCATGATGGCCGCTTCTAACGTCTGTCGCATCACCAATGATATCTCTGTGGCACGTCTGCACAGACGAAAAATAAAGTGAGCAAGGGAGCCACTTTCAGCACTGAGAGAAAAGGAGAGGGCGAAAGGGAAGCGCGCGAATACCTGTCTCCCTTGGCCTTTCTGCGCCGCTCACCGGAGCTGAAGGTAGCCATGCTGTACTCGCACGTCACTATGGCACGGTCGTGTAGAGCTTGCCCCTTTCGCACTACCTTTGAGAATGGCAGAGCGAGTGAGAAACAAGATGAAGCTAGAAAGAAAGAAAGAAAGAAAGAAAGAAAGAAAGAAAGAAAGAAAGAAAGAAAGAAAGAAAGAAAAACAGCGGACATACCTCTCGCGGGCCGAACACGGAAGCCACCACTTTTGTGTTGCCCTGTTGGTAGTACGCTGAGCCATCCGCTCGGCTGAAGATACCAAGTTTGCATTGTATCTTGCGCAACTCCTCTGCTTTCCTACCGTCCAATCGGAGACCCTCCGGCGAAATATATTCTCTCGACATATGATGAACCCAACAACAACAACAAGGAGGGCGGCTGCTGTTCCCTTCTTCTTTTCTGTCTTCTTCTCTTTTTCTTATCTTTCTTTTTTTGTAGATCGTTTTGATTGTCTATTGGTTAATATACTTCAGATCGTAGCAGATCATCAAGACCTAAAAGAGGGCCAATAGACACCGCTGCTTGCACGCAAAAGGAACAGCATTCATCACGCGCGAGAGAGGCGGGAAGAAGAAACAAAGAACAAGTGAGGGAGGGGAGGGGGTTGTTTTGTTGTTTATTCTCCTCAACATAAAACTTTTAAATAGTTTCTTTTTTTTGTTTTCGTTTTTTGATGTTTTTGTTTTTGTTTTTTGTTTTGCAGAACAAAGTATCACCAATGGTGGGGGTGAAGGTAGCAAGCTAGCAGTAGGAAGGCAAGCAGCTGTCTGTACTCCTAAAAATCTTTTCCAATTTAAAAAAAACAGAAGAGGAAGCAGACGGAAAGGTTGGGTCCGCTCTGCTGGTTGCTGCGCTTGTGCCGCGTTTACGGTGGTTGGTGGTGGTGGCGGGATGAGGTAATGTACAGCGGGGTAATGGCGGTGGCGTTGTTGGCGATTGTCGTTCCTTGTGTTGTTTTCGTTCAACGTCGTTGTGTTAGCCAAACTAAGGCTCCACCATCAGGTCGCTCAAGTAGTCATCCAGGATGAACGGTTGTTGTTGCCCCGCCACAATGGAGCTTTGCTGTTGTTGCTGAATGCGAGGAGACTGGAGGCGTCCAACACCTCCTCTTCCTCCTCCAAAGACAGCAATAGGAGCTTCGCCAGCAGAAGCGCTGCTGCAAGCATCTCCGCTGCCAGTATTAGCGGCAGCAGGAGCAAGAAACTGGGCAAAGCTCTCAAAAGTGGCCTGCTCCGAGTCCTCCAAGAAAGAAGCAAAGGAGAAAAGCTTCTCGCCTTCGTCCATGCCCTCGGTGGCTCCTCTGGTGTGCTCGTCATCATAGTCATCGGCATCTCCGCCCATGTCCCTGGCTCTTAGCTCAGAGGCGAGACCCTCTGAGTTGAAGAGGGCAACCATCTCGCCGAGGAGGGACATCTTTCTAGAGGGGCAGCCCCGCATGATCTTTCTGACCTTCAACGGCCTCTCGTCTGCGTCCGTCCTCTCGAACGCATCCACAAGGGCGTGGAAGGCCTTTTCCAAGCTATCTTCTCCCCCCGATGCCCCTCCTCCTTGTGTTGCAGCTATTGTAGTTGTAGTAGATGCTACCTCTCCGCCATTTGTAGTGGTGGTAGAGGCCCCGGTACCCATCTGCAGCTCTTCTTCCTCAACAAGAATATCGTGATGAGGGTCGTTGATGATGGTAGGAGGTGTGGAGGTGGATGCTGGTAGGTGGTGAGGGTAATAATGAGTGGCAGCGGTGCGCGCCGATAAGAGCTCGTGGTAGACTTTCACCAACAATTCGCCAAAGGGTGGCTGATCGGTGTCTTCCTCTTTCTGTTTGTTCTTGAGGATGGCAGCCTTCGTGCAGGACTCGCGTTGCTCCTCTGCCAGTTGCTGAATGATCGTGTGAAGCAGCTGTGTTTGCTCTTGCTGCTGATCAAACATTTTGAGCACAGTCTCCTCGATGCGGTCATTGACGGTTCGCTTGCGTTTGGGGGTCGTTGTGGCCACAACAGCAGCACCGACAGGGTGCGATGCATCGGCGCCGCTGTGACTGACTCCGGTTTTCTTGCCTTTCTTCTTAAACAACTGGTCGGGTTTGCTGATGACCTTAATGGGTTCTGAGAAGGTAGTCCACAGGGAACCGTTCACATTGCTGCCAACGGGAGGGACCAGCTGGAAACGGATCTTGAACAGCATGTTCTCGCAATGGCTGGAAAGGACCTTTATCTTCAGTTCCAACTTCATGCGGTCTCCGGCATCGTTAATGTGACCTTTGTATTCCAACGGTTTGCCACTCAGAAAAGGTACTTCCTTCTCGCCTTCACAATCAAAGAAGAGTCCAGCCTCCAACGTCATCGAACGAAAGTTGCAGCCATCGTCGTAGAGAGCGGCTTTGGCAAGAGCCAGCTCGATGAAGAAAGGGGTGTTTTTGACCACGTTGTGAACATTCTTCATCTCTCCATTCTTGCTAAAGTTTTCCTTGTGGAGGGATTGCTGTTCCACCACAACCAGCCTCTGCATGCCTGGTTGCAACGCTTCCCCTTCGACGAATACCGGGGCGCTGGCGGGGTCTTGCACAATCGTTCTCATCGTCTTAAGTTCAGCTGTTGTTGAGATGGGAGAAGAAAGAGGGTGAGCATCGTCATCGAGGTTTCTCGTTGGCACCGCATCGTATTGCTGCTGTAGCTCTGCAGCAACAACAGAGGATCGGCGTGAAGTTCTCCTTTTCCCTTCAGCTCCTGCTCCTCCACCTCCTGCTCGCCTCGTGCAACCAGTACTCTTCATCCCAAACGTAACGGTGAGGGTGCCGCTTGTGTTTGTTTGCAAGCAGAAATCAAAGCTACTCAAAATTGCCAGGCAACTATGCACTACACCAGAATCGGCTACTTTCGGATCTTCAGGAGTGAAGGAGTCGATGGCCTCAACCACAATAGCTCGTTGTGGTTGGTGGTAGTGGGAGTAGCTGACGCAGCACTACAAGATGCTAAGAAGAGGTACAGAAACAAGCAAGCGCAGGCAGCAGGGAGGGTGAGGGTGGGCAGGTCTTGTGTTTTGTTTGTTGGAAACGAGGAAAGAAAGAGAAAATGAAGAAAAGGGGAGAAAGAAAAATAGAAAGTAGGGTTTCAAAATTTCAGTTAACGCATAATCAAAAGAGCAAAACAAATAAAAAGAAATCAGAAGGCAAAAAAAAGGAAGAAAACAAAAACAAAACAAAAAAAGAATTTCTTCCTCCTTCTGTTTCCTGCTGGGCTCCAAAGTAAGCGTTCTTTTGACAAAGCAAAAAACACAAAAAAAAATAAATACATCAACTTCCTCCGTATTATTCCATTAGAGATGGTACAACAGTTGCTTACTTCATCTTAACCCTCCTTCGTTAACAGAAAAGGCAGACAGACAGAGCAAAAAAGAAGCAAGGAGAAAGGCAAAAAAAAATTGACGGTATACCTGCAAGAGAATAATACACAACAACAACAAGGCGCCCCTCTGCGGTACTCAAAAGTAATCGGCACCAGGCAGGCTTTCTTTTCTGGTTTCGAAAAAAAAAAAATAAACAAAAAGAAGGGGGACGAGAAAGAAAGTTGTTTGGTGGTGGTGGGGCCTGAGGAAAAATCCAAGAAAGGTTTGTTCTGCGAAACTTTGGGATTTCCCAGTTCGACTCCTGCCTAATGCATTTTTTAGAAGCCCCCGGTTCGACTCCGCCTGATGCATTTTGGATCATTTCTTTTCCTTCCTGATCTCAAGTGATTGACAGAGGGGATACCTCATGAGAATGGGCGCAGCCTCTTGGAAAGCTACATGACTGAAAAGAAATGGAAAGGGAAAAAAGGGCAGCAAAAAAGTCCCTCCCTTCCCTGCTGAATCCAGCAGGGAAAATAAATGTCGACAAGGACCACCACCTAACCCAACCATTGCGCGTTGGTCACATATATGACAAACAGCAAAATAAAGTTGTTTGGAAAATATCAAGTTGAATGGAGATAAGGAAGAAGATCACCGCCGCCTATCGCTGCGATCATCGCGGCGTCTCCGATGATCATCACGAGAAGAAGCCCGTCTGTTGTGATCGTGATGGTGCTGATGGCGGTGATGGTGATCATCCTCTCTGCTTCGCGTTCTCCTTCTTCTTTCTTCCTCGCCATCATCGTCACCGTTGCGCTCTCTCTTCCGATAGGAGGAGGAGGAGGATGAAGAAGGTGATCTTTTCCTGTCAAAGTATCTACCCTTGTTGTCGTGCCGCTGCTGACCTTGTCTGCCCTCCGCCTGAATGCGAACCTTTTGAGCATTGAGAACAGCCTGCTGCTTAGGTTTAGACAGAGAAGCCACGTATTCCCTGTACTTATCGCCGAAAAAGCCCATATCAAATTCGCCACGGTCCTTGTTCATCTTAGAGACTGATTGAGAAAAGTCCACATGAATCCTACGGTCATCGATCAGAGCATTTTCCATTTTGGCCCACGCTGCTTCGCATTGCTCTGGCTTTGCAAACTCTATGAATGCATAGCATAAACTCTCATCTGTTTTCTTATCTCGAATGACTTCACATCTTTGACAACAAGGTTAATCCAAGCCAGACCACAAAATGAGGATTACTTACTCCAAAATTTCCCCAAAGCGAGAGAATATGGTCTCGAGATCGTCAGAGGCTGTGATAGGGTTTAGTTTGCACACGAACAAAACATTGTCGGGAGGCCTTATATCGGCTACTGGGATGTCTCCGATCATTTCCAAAACTTCGGCTCGAGATCTGACCTCTAACTCCTCTTCGAGTCTCCTCTTTTCATCATCGTCCTTGCCTTCGCCCTCCGACTCTATTTCTTCATTCTCGCCTAAGCGGTGACGAAAGAGCTCCGGTATTTCTCTCATTGGCGATTCATCCGGAATCTCTAGGCCTAAATGAAGGAATGACGAGAAGTGAAGAGTAGCAGCGGAAACAAGCAAGCAAGCAAGCAAACAAACAAAGGATTAGCATTCGACCTCTTCAACGAGAATAACACCACGACACCACATACCTGGAGGGTCCGGGAAAGGATCGTCTAGGATAATGGTATGCAGGACACGAATAATACGATAGGGTCTACCCTCTGAGTCTGTGTCTTCGTCGTTAATACGCGTAACGGTCTCCATGCCTTCGGCCACATGGCCAAACGCGGTGTTACGGTCATCTAGTGCATCCAAATCCTCTCCCATAGTTATGAAAAACTTGACCAAGAAGAACAGAGCAAGATGGTGTAAGCAAGAGAGAGAGAGAGAGAGAGAGAGAGAGAGAGAGAGAGCGAGAGAGAGGAGAGAGAGAAAGAGAAGAACCAACCTGTGAGCCATTCGTGTTTTCTTGGCCCGCGTTAGCCATAGAAAGGACGCCTTTGGACTTGTGCCTCAACGAAGGGTGAAACTCATCCTCAAAGTAGCGTGCTTGCTCTCCATAGAGCAAGCTGCAGGAGCAAATAAACAACACATCAAGAGAGGTTAGCCTTGGAAAATACAATGGAGGGCAAGAAGGTAGCACATACCCATAAATGCTGGTGCCACCACGACCGGTGCCCGTCGGGTCCCCGGTTTGTACCAAGTAGTTCTTCTGCACGTTGTGGAAGACGCAACCATTGTAATACTTGACTTTGCACAACTTCAGAAAGTTTTTGGAGGTGTTGGGGCACTTTTTGGTTTCCAAGTCCACCACTATGTTGCCAAGGCTTGTTTCTATCAGCACGCTCATTACGCTATGGTGGTACACCCCGCTCCACAAACCACACACACCCACACACACTCTATCTTTCTCTCTCGCCGCTTCTTCTTCTTCTTCTTCTTCTTCTTCTTCTTCTTCGGGTCGCTGTGCGGAGAATGTTTGCTGCGCTTTCTGCTGACCAGGCCACGCTGCACCACTTCCTCTGAGGGTCAGCAGCAGTTGCGCAGTGCTCCCGTGTTGAAAACTGACGTCAGTGTTGCATGAGGAGTAGATATCAACTCTGTTTATTTGTGGGTGAGGCGAAGGGCACAACGTGAGAAAGAGAGAATTGTTTTTAAGGGTTGCTAATCCGCTATGCCCAGGTCTTTCTTTTTGCAATACTTCTCCACGATGTCCTTCAGCAGGAGGAGTCGCGTCCTTTGGATCTTGTCCCTGAAATCAGGAGCATGAAGGGCCGCTCGTTCAGCATTCAGCACTATTTTAGAAGAAGAAGAAGAAGAAGAAGAAGAAGAAGAAGAAGAAGAAGAAGAAGAAGAAGAAGAAGAAGAAGAGAAGAAGAAGAAGAAGAAGAAGAAGAAGAAGAGATCAAGAAGGAAGAAATAAGGCATTTGCTTCAAAAAACTTCCAAATAACCGACATAATCAATAACTTACATTTTGTGAGAAAGAACTCCAAAAACTTGTCTCCTTTTGGAAAGATGGGAGGGTCTGGAAGATAAGGCCCATACGGCCTTACACCTGTTTTGTCTCCACAGGAAATCCTTTTAACAGAAGAACGGACATTTAGCATCGGCAGAGAGAGAGAGAGAGGAAGAGAGATGTACTTGTATTTTGTTGGTTTGTTAGAATCACCTTGCTCCGCCACTTGAACAACAATGAAGGTATCTGATAAAATAAACGTTACACTTATGCAATCATAAGATATAAAAGCAAAAAGGTTTGGTGTGAGCTTTTACGGTTGAACTCGGACTTAATGATGTCAGGTGGAAAAGGAGTCGTTCCGTCCACAAATATAATCACCACGATGTCATTACCTAGATGCCGTTTCCGCTCCAGCTGAGAAGTTGTAGGCCGAAAAGAGTAAGAAGAGAGAAGAGTTAAAGGAGCGCTAAGGTGCAGTGAGAAACCTGTTGCTCATCATCCGGATTGTAAGGAAGCATAGTGCTAACGTGGAACATGATTTCAAACTCTCTGAACTTGGTATGTACACTATGAGTTCCTGTGCTGTTTTCTTTGTGGTCAAGGAAAAAAATAGGGTTGGTATCAAGTTTGACGAAAGCAAATTATTTTATACATACTCTTAACGTCCAAGCCTCCGCGGAAGCCGTCCCATCCTTGCAACTTTATTTCTGTTCCTAAAAACTGAAGAAACTCACGGAACGCGTCACTTCCGCCCTCTGAAACAGTTTAATAAAGTGAGCACACAGACAAAACAAAAAAACAAAAGAACAGGAATAGCGTACGATTTGCAAACATTGCGTTTTCGTCATCTTGTCCCTCGGTCACGTAGAGAATACCAAACTTGTAATTTCTGGATAAAAGTTTCAATTCCAACTCCACAAGGTCCTGAATAAGCTGCGGATCTTTGACTTTAACAAGTTTAGCGTTTGCAAGGTTTGGAACTTGTGTGCGAAGAGCTTTCAGCGTCTCCTTAGATGATGATTTTACTGGCACCAAAACCCGTTCCTCTCCCTAAATGCAGTAAATCATCAATGTCAGCGTGGAGAACAAGTCAGTTTTTGAAGAACAGAGTACCCTTTTCGTCCGGATCAACACTTTTACAACATCTTCCTTATCTTTGAATTTCGCATCCTCCATAGAAATGGCAACTGGTCCGAGTTTGGCATCATGCCCAAGGTAGTTTGCGTGTTCTAAGCCAACTCAATTAGATCATATACTATAACTAGGTTGAGGAAAAACAATGCCAATACCTTTTCCAATAAAGTTGAGATGGTAGAAGCAAATGTCTTGCTCTGGATACTCCAAATAAAGGTTATTTAATACTTCTTCTTTGGTAGTTTCGTCCATGGGAGTACCAAGTTCCAACCTAAACCCAATAGAGGGTATAAGGAGTGGAGGGTTAGAGGCATCCCAATTATAATCCTGAGTGAGGAGTGATGGAATGTTAGTTGGAGGAAGGGCGGAAAGGCAAAGGACAAACCTTTGGATCATTGATGTAGCGAGGCTTAATGGAGGGACTACCTTCGTTCAGTCCTTCACCTATAAACACCATAGGGTCGTCATAGTAGCGGCCAATGCTATCATCCTTAGTTTTGGCGTGCCGTTTAGAGTGTCTAGCACGTTTGAACATTTTGAGCTTCCTGAGGGTATCCGAGGAAGTTGCCGTACTGCTATCGCTGTGTTGTTGGGCGGAAGCATCTTGCGGAAGGATGCCTCCCATCTTTAAATCGGAGGGAGCAGGCCTGCGCAGCAAGAACTGGCCAAGCTTTTCTTTGTTTTTCTGCTTTTTCTTTTCGATGCTTTCTTCCTCGATGTTAAGATCATCCAGGATGTCTCGCAATTCGAACAAGGCCTTCTCACCGAAGAGCAGGTGAAACTTGGTAAGGTTCTTCAACTCTTTATGAACATGGGGAGGGAGCTGCCCGCCTATAAGAAGCGGATCCACTTCCGGTAGCGTGTCTTCATCACTCTTGCTTCGTTTTCTGATGCTATCAGAGGAGGGTTGTGAAGTGGAGGGGTTATCCCGGAGAGTCTGGGAGGGGGAGGAGGATGCAAGTGGGGAAGGAGAGTGAGTGTCTACGACTTGTTGTTGTGTGTGCGAAACACGAGCTCTGGCGAGGAGACCTCCCCCAGCACTCTGTGAAGAACGAGACTGAGGGTGGAGATAGTGTTTGGCAAAGGCGACGTTGGTGTTAGTGCTTACGGAGGAGGGCGGTGCAGAGCCCTTCCTTACCACAGCTGCCGTGTTTTCAGAGCCCAGAGAAGCCGCACGGCGATGGCCCATTGAACGACTCCCCGTTGGCGCCGCGGTCGTTGTGATGGCGACTGCTTCTCCTGATCCTGTTGCTTTGAGCTTTTCAAGAGAGGATGGTTCCTCCGAAAATGACAAAGGCAATGGCATGGTGGTTGTTTTCTTGAGACGGGCTGCAGCTGCAGCTGCAGAGGTGTGATGAGTACTTGGGGATGACGATAAAGCGGGAGAATGAGCAGAATCGGTGGTGGGATTAGGGCTTGCTGACGGCGACACGGGAGAGGGCGGAGAAGCCGCAGTGGTGGAAACCGGGCTGCTGGTCGAGAGCGTCTTAAACGACAGAGAGGCACCCAGCACGGGACCTCCGCCTTCGCCAGCAGAGGCAGAAGAAGCGGTGGCGGCAGAAGAAGGAGAAGGCAACGGGGACGGCAATGGGGAAGGAGAGCGGCTTCCTCTGTTGTTATTGGTGTTGTTGTTGTTGTTGGATTCTAGATATTGGAACAACGCCTCTTGGCTACGAAGGGATTCGCTTAAGTCCTCGAATGACTTGCCAAATGCTTTGCAGAGTTTCATTCTAGCCTCTCTCTTTTGTGCAGCATCCACCAGAGAGAGGGAAGAGACACCTGAGGAAGAAGAGGCAGCGGCGGAAGTGAGGGATCTGTCCTTAACGAGGCCTTTCAATTTGAGGGAGGTTGCGGCTCGGTAGCCTTTCTTCTCCTTCTCTTCTTTGTTGGTAGATGGGGAAAAGGCCGAGTCAAACTCTTCCAAGTTTTCTCCAAACAGCTCCACAAGCTTTTCTTCCATCTCGGTAATTTCCTCGTAGGCCAGCACCTCTCCCGTCTCTTTGTGCTCCAAAATGATGGAAGAACCGGTGCTCTTCAGCTTTTCGCCGTCCAGCTGCAACAGCTCGCTGAAGCTCATCTTGTGCAGGTGGTACATTTGTTCGCTCTTGCGCCATCCTCTGGGAGAAGCGGTAGAGGCCACCACCGAGGAGCTGTCCAGGCCCGAGCTAGCACCCCATGCCGCCGCTGCACCGCCACCGTGCATGAAGGAGGAATAGGAGGTGCGGATCTCGAACACCTCCTCCAGGAGGCTCACCATTTCGTTGCGGGCGGCCAAGCACTGTGCCAGCTCTTGCTCCTCGGTTTGAGCGGCGCCCCTCAACCCCTCTCCCGAAGCACTCGTTGCGGTGCTCACTATTGGGGCGAAACCCACCCTCATCTTTCTCGACTAAAAGATTCTGGTCAGAAGCCTTCCGTTGGTGGTCTCCCTTGCCTTGCCTTGGCTGTACCAGCCTTGCTGCCGCCTTCGCTTTATGCTGTATTTTTCCTTGGGGGGGGGAAGGAAGGAAGGGAGGGGGTGTTTTTTTTTCCACTTTCTTCTTTCCCTAGTTTTTTTCCAAATTAAACAGCAGCAAACCAGCCAACCGCTGTAAGCCCAGCCTGCCAGGAGTAGACATAACCAAGATTAATGTGGCATATTACCACAAGGCGTTCCCTTTTTTTTATTCTTTCGCCAGTTGCCTGGGCTGTCATTTGAAGTGGACTGGGATGACAGCAATGACCACGTTTTAATTGTGACCGTCAAGCGTGCCCGTCTTGATCAAGCTGAATTGCGAGAGACTGGTGACAGCTTGGGCGATGTTCGGCTGACGCAGGGTCTGCTTACCGCAGAAACGTTGCCGACCTTCCATGGCAAGCCAAACGAGGACCCAACAGCTTTTTGACCTCATTCGACCGCTATGCGACCGCCGCTGGCTGGAGTCATCTTTGAAGGACAACTTCGCGACAACGCTGACGTCGTTCGCCGCTTCCTCGAGCAAGAACGAACGAAAGGTAGCGTCCTACTAATCCCCACGGAGGCGAAAACACAGCTTCTCGACTGCTTCCGCCATCGTGACCGAGCGACCGGTAAGATCATGAAGCTTGGAAATCTCCGTATGAACGTTGACGAGTCTGTGGATGCTTGGAACTTGCGAGTGCGAACAGCGCTGCGAGAGGCTTTCCTCACGGAAGCACGACTACACTGGTTGCTTCTCTGAGAGCAAACCTGTGGAAGGTTCGTCTGGTGACTCTGATGATGACCGAGTGTGCACCTCAGTCACAAAGGAGACCCAAGACGTAGTGTGAGGCTTCACACGGATGGGGATATAATCCGTTAGACTATCTTGTGGGGGAGGTTTGACACTTCCCGGCTCAGGAAGCTTGTAGCAGAAGACGTCCTTGTATTCAAGGGCCAGCTCTAGAAGCCGTGCTTTCTGTTTGCATCGTTCAGGAGCTCATTACCTGTTCCTCGGTAGGAAGCTCCATCGGGTAGATAACGTCCACGACGTCTTGGGTCTCCTTTGTGACTGAGGTGCACACTCGGTCATGAGTCCTCAGCGCCAAGGTTCAGGAGACCGTCGACGCTGCCACGGATGACATGCTACTCATGGGCGTCATTCGCAAATCTGTCAGCGAATGGGCACACCCTGTGATCATCGTCATCAAGAAGGACGGAAAGCCACGTTTCTGTATCGACTACAGAGAGAGTTAAACAGACGGACAGCGAAGGATACCTATCCTATGCCTAACGTTGAGGACGGACTGAATTGCCGCCACGGCTCCAAGTTCCAATCCAAATTCGACTTAGCGTGCAGTTATTGGCACTTCCTTATGGAGGATCGTACCGCGAATATGTGTGCCTTCGTTAAGAAATCCGGTCAGTTTGAGCCTATGGTTATGCCCTTCGGACCTACAAACGCTCCGACGATGAATTCCATGTATCATTGAAGCCAACGAGGAGGCATGTCAACGCAAGACACCCCATCAGTTGGCGCTCATGGAGCAGTGCTCCTCCAGGACGGACATCTTTTATGCGCGATTCAGCTGGAAAAAGCTACGACCCAACAATGAGCTTTCGACTCTTCTTGGCATCAAGCGCAAATACTCCACGGCAGAGCACCCCCAAGGAAACGGCATGGTTGAAAGATACAACCGCACCCTTAAGGAGCAGCTATGAAAATTCATGGATGGCAGGCAACAAGCCTGGAGCGCGTACAGGTACGAAAATCTGTTCTCTGCAGACAATCAAGGTGCGAAATACTGCTGGTCCTGAAACGGATAAAGTGGTAAACCTCAACTGCATCAAACGATTTATTCCACATGATGACGAAGATTGATCACCACTATACTAGTCGAGGACTTGAATATAGGTTGAAGTGGAAAGGTTTCTCCAACCGCCACAACTCTTGGGAGCCTGGACGTAACATTATCAAGACAAGTTTACCAAGGAAGTAGAAGTAGGTATTGCTTTTCTTTTTTTTTTTCAATTTTTCTTTTTTTTAACAAAAACTTTTTTCTTTTGTATTTATCTTTTAATGGAGCAGCTTCTGCTTTGCTGCAAATCTTGATGGCCCAGGGGCAAAACAAAACAGCACCAACTAGAGCTCCAGGAGACCATCACCCTGTCAAACAAGGCAAGTAATCACAGCTATGATGCTTTGAAATAAAGGAAGGCCTTGAGGCCATGTTTGTGCCCTTTATGAGGGACCAAAAGAAGAAACAAACAGTATTTTTTCATTAAAAATAAATTCTATTCCCTCAACTCCAATATCTCTAAAAAATTAACTGTATAAAATTAAAAACCTTTAATAAAATAAAAGAATATAAACAATATAAAAATAGAAAATTATTTCATTAATCCCAAATAACAAATAGTTTGGTTTCATTTTGTAAGTCTGCAACACATTGATCATATTTGATAAAAGTAATTTGTTGGTTATCCATGATTTTTGTTGGATGCTTACCAACTGTGTTAAATATAGCAGTTTGTAGTCCAATTATTGTTTTGTTTGTGGTTCGTATTGCAATAATATCTCCATCAGGATCATTTATATTAACTGTTAAAGTTTGCTTTGAAGATGTATCAACTATTTAACAAACAAAATTATTAGCATTTATAAATAATTATATCATAGATAAAGATATTAAAAGAATTTACCTAATGAAGAATGTAATGATTGTATTAATTGTTCCAACTTTTTATCTAACTGTTTATCCAATCTATCAAACTGTTTATTCAATATATCCAACTTTTTATCTAACTGTTTATCCAATGTATCAAACTGTTTATCCAATGTATCAAACTGTTTATCCAATGTATCAAACTTTTTGTTCATAATATAAACAAGGTTGTCTAATTTAGATTCCACTAAATATGATAAATAATTAGTTTAGTCCAACCAAACAAAAAATAAACACTTATAAGTACTTATTTCAAGTTCTGAAGTGTGTGTATCACTTGCTTCAACTAATGAATGAGGATATCGAACAGCTTTTGCATTTCCATGAATAGTGTGCTCATACTTTCCATTACTTATGTTTTCAACATCAACCAAGTTTATGTGAATTCTAAAGAGTCGCTTAAAATTCTTGCAATGCTTAAGCAAGTGTATGTCAATAACTTCGCCTTTGTTGTCAGCTACTAAGTGAAACAAGCTGTCAGCAAAGGCCCACCACTGAAAGCCCTGAAAATAAACATCAAGTCTTCTCAAAGTCAACAACTATAATGAATTAGTAAAGCATGAAGGAAAACTTACTGACAACAAGGTGGCTGAGACTCTGTTTCAATGGAAACCAACCGCACAAAACCTCCAATTTGCAAGTTGGTGGCCATCTCCAAGATTGTGGTTTTGAGGCGTGGCAAAAGAGGGAGTTTCACTCGTGCACAGTATGTAAAACAAATGTCTTTGGGAGAGTGAGTGAGCAAGAGAAGGAATGGCAAGAAAGAGCAACCCACCTGTCTCTGGTTGTGGGCCAAACAGTGTGAAAGCGGTCACGCATTCTGGGAGGGGCAGGGGAGGAGATTGTTCTTCGAGTGCAGTTGCAGGCAACTTAGTGCAATCACTCACAATCTGGAACCAACTTTTAGACACCAGCTTGAGCGTCAGAAGCTCCGCGCCTGTGCGTGGAGCTAAAAGTCGCAGCATATGATGGCTTACTTCGGGAGGGAGATGGACCAAGAAGTCAATTGTGGTGGGCTTTCCCGAGTCCATTTCTTTCTCTTTTTCCTCCTGCACGGGTGCGTCTGCTTCCCTCTCTTTCTCTTTTTCCTCCTGCATGGGTGCGTCTGCTTCCCTCTCCTTTTCTCTTTTTCCTCCTGCGCGGGTGCGTGCGTCTGCTTCCCTCTCCTTTTCTCTGTTTCTCCCCCGAGTTGTTGTGTTGGGAGAAGACTAAAACGCATGACCCCTCAAGAAGTTACCTTAAGATCTTTGGGTGCCCCCTCAAACCAAGGCACCGTCGACTCGCGCGCCAGTTGGGGGAAAAAAGTGTAGCGCCGCAGGGTAGTGACAAAACCAAGATTACACGTCACACTATTCCCCTTTGTCTGTGTGGGATAATACATGACTCCTCAACACATATGTCCACCCTGCGGGAGGTGGGTTGTTGTTGTTGTTGTTGTTGTTGTTGTTGTTGTTGTTGTCTTATGTTGTTGTTGTTGTCTTATGTTGTTGTTGTTGTTGTTGTCTTATGTTGTTGTCTTATGTTGTTGTCTTATGTTGTTGTCTTATGTTGTTGTTGTTTTCCCTTACTAATGTTGCTTTCTTCCCCTCTACCGAAGGAGAGAGAACAGCCGAAGAAAAACGTCTCCTTTCGGACCGCTAAAACGAGCTGCAAAGGCTACTAAGGACACAAGAGTCACCAAGCAGCAGGAGAAGAAGGTTGGACAAAATCAGCTCCGGAGACTGCAAAGGCAACAACACTCATTAGCAAGAAAGGCAAAGGAATTGGAAGCAAGGTCTCAACGTGAACAAATGCGACGCGATGCATCTGAAATGCGGCAAGAAGCAGCAACGGGAGAAAGGCGAAGAACGAACGAGCAACAACAAAGAGGAGCGGCAAGAGATTCAACGAAAAGTCTCTTTCATTTTCGTTAGAGCAAATATTTTTTTTTGTACAGTTGTGTTTTCAAATCGTTTGGTAATTCTACACCACGTCCTTGATTCATTCTCCGAAAGAGGATGAACCTTCTGAAAGCTCGGGAGAGAGGGAGAAGGAGAGGCATGTTTCGCAAGGATCTGGTCGGAAGTTCCGGCCTCTGCCCCTCTGATACCCATTTGATAACTTCGCAGAGGGTTGCGTTTTCAAATGGCTCTTTTCTTGTCAGTATTTCCCTAAAAATAAAAAGGAAAACCAAAGAGAAGGTGAGCCATAAAAGTGATAATACACGTCACGCTTTTCCCCTTTTGCCTCTGTGGGAAAAATAACATGACTATGCCAACCCCCCTTTTATTCGTCCTCTGTATGGGGTGTCTGATCTCAGATCAGAAGACCAATCGGCGATCTGTGTTGATCATATACGCTTGAGGGGCGAGGTGTTATGCAGAAAAAAGCAAAGAAAGAGGAGCGCAAGTGGTCGGCCAGCACAAACCCTGAACTTCACTGGCAGCGGCAGCAACAAGCAAGCAAGAAGGGATGGAAGGGCTTTACGATGAGTTTGGCAACTATGTCGGCCCCGACGTGGAGGACGAATATGCGGAGGAGGAGGAGGAAGAGGAGGAAGAGGAGGAGCCACCCGCGGCCTCTTGGTTAGGAGCCGAGCCAAGAGACGCAGAGGACCAAATGGATGAGGAGCGACAAGAGGAAGGTACGTGTTTTTTTTTAAAACTTCCATTCTATTCTTGTGTTTTTTGCTTTGCGAGACGAGGTTTCTAACAGCTCCACTCGCCATGTATCACACCCTGTAGAGCCAATAAGCGGGCGGTCTTCTGCAGTGGTGCTCTATGAAGATAAGAAGTACTACCCTTCTGCCGAAGAGGTATTTGGAGATGCCGAGGCGCTGGTGCAGGATGAAGACACACAACCATTGACGGAACCCATCATTGCTCCCATCAAAGATATGCGATTTCATCTGCTGGAAAAAACGATCCCGGACACTACTTACTCCAAGGAGTGCGTACTTCTTTTCTGTTTTTACCCCGAGTGCACTTTTGCTTCCGCTCACTGGCATTTTTTAAAAAAATCGATGTTGTTTTTTTTTCACTCTACAGTTACTTGGCGGGTATGACTGACCACCCAGCCATGGTTAGGCACGTTGGTATTGTGGGGCACCTCCACCACGGAAAGACCACCTTCATGGACATGCTCATTCAACAAACACATGAAAAGGAGTGGCCGCTGGACAAAGAAGTACGCTACACAGACTACCGCATTGACGAACAGGAAAGAATGCTGAGCATAAAGGCCGTTCCAATGTCACTTTTGATGCCCAACACGAAAGGCAAGTCGTACCTCATAAACCTATTCGACACACCAGGTCATGTCAACTTCTCCGACGAGGTGACCGCCGCCCTTAGGCTATGCGATGGGGCTGTCGTTGTTGCGGATGCAGTGGAGGGAGTTATGGTACAAACGGAACGGGTGATCAAGCACGCTGTGCAGGAGGGTTTACCGATTTGCCTGGTCGTCAATAAGGTCGACCGTCTCATCTTGGAGCTGAAATTGCCTCCAGCAGAGGCCTACTACAAGTTGCGACATACCATCGATGAGGTGAACACTCTACTTAAGACTTTGCCCAATAGCCGCACCAAGCGCCTTTCTCCTGAGTTGGGTAATGTTTGCTTTGCCAGTGGACTTATGGGCTGGTCTTTCACATTGGACTCCTTTGCTGCTCTGTATGCGGAAACCCATGGTTGCTTTATTTCGTTATTTCATTTTTTAACTTCTTTTTCAACTAACCACGATCATCCATGGTTTGATTTATTTCCAAGGTGCAAGCTTTGCTCCGGAGGCCTTTGCCAAGCGACTTTGGGGTGACGTTTACTTCTACCCGGAGAATCGCTCCTTCCGCAAAAAGCCGCCTCCTGGTGGTGGCATTAGAACCTTTGTGCAATTTATTCTTGAACCCCTTTACAAAATCTACAGTCAAATCGTTGGGGAGGAAAAGAAAGTGCTTCAGGTATGCACCAATGCTTAGCTTCTGCTGTTCTTCTTCTTCTGCTTCTTCTTCTCTGATCGCTGCGTTATCTGTAATTTTTATTCATAGAGAACGCTCGATGAACTTGGCATCCGACTACGCAAAGAGCACTTTAATTTGGACGTACGCCCGTTGCTCAAACTCGTACTCAGCGAATTCTTTGGCACAGCAACTGGCTTTGTATCAATGTGTTCTCGATTCTTTCCGTCGCCCACTGAAGGTGCCAAAGCAAAGGTTTTTTCTCCTTCTGAGTTTACTTTGAATTGTCGGTGTTTGGTTTTTTGTTTGTTTAAATGTTGAATGTCTTCTTACGTTTGTCTATTCTTGGGACGTGCATTCTAAAGATAGAGCACATTTACACGGGTCCCCTCCAAGGCAAAGTCGCAGAGGCAATGTTCTCTTGCAACTCAAAGGGTCCGTTGATGATCCATATAAGTAAGCTGTACTGTAAACCTGACTGCAAGGGATTCGACGCCTTTGGCCGTGTGTTCAGCGGCACTATTCACGAAGGGGATCAGCTGCGTGTGCTGGGAGAGGGCTACACAATCGATGATCAGGAAGACATGGCCTTGTGCGAGGTTACCAAAATCTGGATCTTTGAGGCCAGGTATCGCATCCCCGTGAACAGAGCTCCTGCTGGGGCTTGGGTTCTGTTGGAGGGAGTGGACGCTTCCATCATGAAAACTGCAACTATCACCTTAGCGGATTTGCCTGTCAATGAGGAGGGTCCCTACATTTTTAAGCCGCTCAACTTCAACACCGTTTCTGCAATGAAGATTGCAGTGGAGCCGTTGAATCCCTCAGAGCTTCCAAAGATGCTGGAAGGTCTTCGCAAAATCAACAAAAGCTACCCACTGGTAACAACAAAGGTACTCATTCCTGCCCTCCCAATAATTCTCAGCCTTTCTGTCCTGACTTTCTTCGCTGTCTGTAGGTGGAAGAGTCAGGAGAACACGTTATTTTGGGCACTGGAGAACTCTATTTGGACTGTGTAATGCATGATCTACGAAAAATGTATGCTGAAATAGAAATCAAGGTTGCTGATCCAGTTGTTTCCTTCTGCGAGACAGTGGTGGAAACTTCATCTTTGAAATGCTTTGCGGATACCCCAAACAAAAAGTACGCCATCCCTGTTTACTGTTATATGACTTATTTGCTTTTTGTGCGAGCTATTGTTTGTTTGAAAGCTTATACTGTGGCCATTCAATTTGACAGGAACAAATTGACAATGATAGCAGAACCTTTGGAAAAGGGGCTTGCGGAAGATATCGAAGCTGGCGTTCTCACTGGGCAAGGAAGCAGCAAACAACTTTACTCCTTTTTGAGGGACAAGTATGGATGGGACATTCTTGCTGCTCGTTCTGTTTGGGCATTTGGGCCACACCCAGTCACCGGCCCCAACGTTCTGCTTGATGATACACTGAGTACCGAGGTACTGTTTGTGATTCCTCTTCTACTGTGATTCGTTAATGTTTTGTCGCCAATATTATTCACACCATCCTCTTCTCATTGCAGGTTGATAAAACATTGTTGAACTCCACACGAGACTCCATTGTCCAGGGCTTCCAATGGGCAACCAGGGAGGGTCCTTTATGTGAAGAACGTACGTGCTTATTTCTTTCCCATTCCCGAGGTTCAGCCTCTCACTGACTTTACTTCGGTGTTTTATAGCAATCAGAAATGTCAAATTCCGTATTTTGGATGCGTCCCTTGCCCCAGAAGTCATTCATCGTGGCGGCGGCCAAATGATCCCCACCGCTAGACGTGTAGCTTATTCTGCCTTCTTGTTGGCTACTCCTCGCCTCATGGAGCCTGTTTATCATGTAGAAATACAAGCCCCTCCTGACTGTGTTGCTCCCATCTACACTGTCCTTTCGCGAAGGCGGTACGTCCTATTTCCCTATGTGACATATTTAATGATTTTGGTTTCATATTTAATGAATCATTCTTGTGCTTTTACAAAACAGAGGACACGTCACACAAGATGAACCAAAACCCGGCACCCCGTTATATACTATCAAGGCGTACCTACCAGTTATCGATTCATTTGGCTTCGAGACAGACCTTCGCTCACATACACAGGGGCAAGCCTTTTGCCTATCCGTTTTTGACCATTGGGAGATAGTTCCGGGTGATCCTTTAGATAAAAGTATAACTCTGCGGCCGTTGGAGCCCAGCCCCATCCCTCATCTTGCGCGCGAATTTATGGTCAAGACGCGTAGACGCAAAGGACTCAGCGAAGATGTTTCCATCAACACGTTCTTCTCTGAGGAGTTGCTATTCCAACTTGCCAAGGAAAATGACCTTCTATCTTAGAATTCAAAGCGTTGCTTCTAATTTAATCTTTGGCTGGTATTTAAACAACCAACTATGCTTATCATTCTCTGTCTCTCTGTCTCTCTGTCTCTCTGTCTCTCTCTCTCTCTCTCTCTCTCTCTCTCTCTCTCTCTACAACGAAAAAAGTGAGACCTGAAACATTTACTATACAAAGCGGCTAAAAATCTTTAAATAGGTCTCCTTCTTCAAATAAGTGTTTGTGCTCCAACTCTGTACCGGTGTTTTGGTCCGAGTAGCGGGCAAAGTTCCTAGTGTCCCCTTCTCCACTCACTTGAGGATTGATGGGAGGATGAAGGAGTCGTTTCTGGAGTTTGTCCCAATCAATGCCCTCAAACCAAGGATGATTCATAATTTCTTCAGCTCCTCCTCCACGCGTGGTGCCCAGGCGTTTTGTAACATCGCCTACCAACAACTTGGAAATAAGATCTGCTGCTTTAGCGTCGAAAAATGGTGGCATTTCCATCGAACACGATAAGATTTTTTCGAATATCTCAAAGGTGTGCTCCCCACAAAACGGAGGCCGTCTGTTGAAGAGAAGAGTGAGAGAGAGAGAGAGAGAGAGAGAGAGTGAAACACAAGGACGAGGGGAGGAGAGAGAGAGAGAGAGAGAGAGAGGTGGAACGAAGGGCTAGTTAGCAATGACAGCGTTTCCATTCAGAAAAGCCTCACGCACCCAGCAAGCATTTCATAAATCAGGACGCCTAGTGACCACCAGTCCACGGCTTTATCGTGCCCTTTACTCAGTATCACCTCTTTGAAGTTTGTTAGCCTTTATGTTGGTGGCAAAGTTATAAAAAAAAAACGTACCAGGTGCGATGTATTCAGGGGTACCACACATTGTCCAGGTTCTGTAAGGTCGTTAGTACCAAATGAAAAATACAAAAGAGAGCGACTTACTTGTCCGTTATCTGCTTAGCAAATCCAAAGTCAGAGAGCTTGATGTGTCCTTCACTGTCTAGCAACAGGTTTTCTGAAGAAAAGTAAGCAAATATACAAGACAAGCGAAATGATAGACCACAAACCTGGCTTAAGATCTCTATGAGCAATATTAAGCGAATGAAGGTAACGCAAAGCAAGAATGATCTCAGCGGCATAGAAACAAGATGTTGCATTGGAAAGACGCCCTCGGCGCCGGATACAACTGAAAAGTTCTCCACCAGAAACATATTCCATTAAGAAATAAAGATTTTGGGAGTCCTGAAAGGTAGCATATCTGATGAGATAAGGTTAGTTATAAAGAGGGACGCGATCGAGAACGGGAACAGAAACGAGAAAAAACAGTGGCGCGTACAATTTAACGATAAAAGGGTGTGATATCTGTGCGAGTGCGGACTTCTCGCTCCGCACATGCTCGGTCTGTTTCAGGCGAACAATTTTTTCTTTGCTCAATATTTTTAAGCAAAAGAATTTGTTGGTAGCCTTGTGTCGACATAGCCTCACTTTGCCAAAAGTTCCCGTTCCTGATGGGACAACAGGACAAGTAGGTAAGTGAAAAGTATCAGAGTAAACCATATGCCCAGAAGGAACCAACCCAGGGTTTGTAACAGGACGAAATAGTCGAGCGACAGAGAAGTAGCAGCAGCAGAAGGAAATGGGCTTGGAAAGAACGTTGTTGGCACTGGAGTTGTCGATGGATGGAGGGGACCCCCTCTGATAGGAGGAGTAGCAGGGGATAAGTGTGTAGATGCTGTGGGATGAGCGAGCGGCAGTGGTTGTTGGGCAAAGCCTCTCAAATGGGGCGGCTGGGATGGTGCTTGAGGGTGGTGCAGTGAATATGGGGAGGATGGAAGAGGCAGTGGTAGTTCTCTGGATGCAGGAGTAGCACCGCCAATCACGTCAGTGGTAGCCAAGGGAAAGAGACCTTGTGTGAACCGATGTACAATGCTAAGAGCGGCTCCTAATTGGCTTTCTTGAAGACCTTTTGGATCTGTTGCTTCTAGAAACTGTAGAAGTAGAGTTGGAGGGTAAAGACATACGGGGAGAATACAAGAGGGAAAAGGAAGTGAAAATGCAGAGAGAGAGAAAGAGAGAGAGGAGAGAAAAAAGAGAAGAGAGAAGAAGTGATCAAGGATAGAAAGAGACAGAACAAGGGCTTGGGTAAGGTACCTTCACCATGGTGACAAGGTTGTTCAAGGTCTTTTGCCCCAACTGGAGAACGCTTTCCCTAGTAACGACAGAGGCTGCGTGGAGAGGGCCAACTGGAGGTGAGGTGGTGTGTTCGGCGGGGACGTATCGAGGAGAGTCCTGCGTAGGAGTGGTGGAATTAGAAGCAGAAGGAGCTGGTCTTTTCTTCTTGTTTGGGGGAGGGAGGTGGTAGGGGCTGTGGTGATGGGGGTGCTGCAGGTGGCTGCTGGGAGCAAGTCCTGCCATGAATGGCTCAGCTGGCGGGAGGCCAGTTTCTCCTGCCCCCTCTTCAATATGTGGTTGTTGGCGTGGAGAAGAAGAATGAAGGTGGAAGGCAGAGGAGGCCTCGCAAGAGGGGCTAAGCCTACCCCTGCCAATCCCACTTTCTGCGTGAGGGGGCAGACTCAGAGTTTCTGGAAAGGTGGACAAGGGAGGGACTGAGGAAGGGGGAGTTGAAGTCGAAACATGCACAGCCCCATGCTCCTCCAGCTCGTTTAAAGGAGAGGGTAAGTCAGGAGATGGAATCCACTCCATTTGTTGCAGCTATCCCAAAGGACAACCCGCTGACTGCTAACACAATATAAGTGGAGGAGTAGACAGGTGTTGAGCGGAAAAACAGCAGCAAAGGCCCTTTAGCAGCGCCAGGGATCCCTGTGTTTTTTACTCCCGTCTTGTTCTTCTTCTTCTGCTGGCTGTTGTTTGTGGGTGTGCTTTGGGTAGGGGGGGGACCAAAGCCAGGTTAGGTTAGGTTCGGGGTGCCCCTCTTCTTTGCAATGTTAGGGTTTGGCCACTGTCTCACCCCCCAGGCAGGGAGGCAAAAATTTCATGGATATTCTGTCGTCGCCCACCACCACCACCGGCTCGTTTCCACTTTACCTTTGCTGCTGCTGCTACCCCAAATTTTGACCCCCTCCCTTCCCTCCCCTCCCTTTCCCTGCCCATCCTACTACTGGCCACTAGGTTTCTTTCTTTGAGGCAAGGCTACTTACTACTACTACCACTACTACTACTAGTACGCTTGGCTAAAGGTTTCCCCAACAGACCAGGCAAAGCGGCAAGTGGAAGAGAGGGCACCAGAATGGAAACCACCACCACCATTTCAACGAGTAGTAGCAGCAGCAGCAGCAAAGGCCACAAGTCTGCTGCAAGCAAAGCGAACAAAGCCCACAAAGACAGGGAGAAAAATAAGGCCACAGAGAAAAAAGAAAAGGGGAGCAAGGCCACCAGCGCTGGTGAAGATACTGATGAAAGCGCCGCTACCACCAGAAAAAGAAGTAAAACGAAAGATGAGTATAGCAGTAAAGGGGAAGAGACGGACGGCAGAAAGGAAGAACAAGCAAGAAAAGGCGAGCGCGAGACTAGGGAACAGGAAGAGCAGGAAGAACAGGAAGGCAAGGAGCCAGAGAACCCCACCGAAAGACCTGCGAAGGAAAGAGAAGCAGCCCCGCCCAAAAAAACCAAACACAAAGAAAAGGAGAGAGCCTCGAGCAAGGAGCACAGCGAGGACGGTACCAGCAAGCAACACAGGGATAAGCCTGCCTCCAAGCAAAGCGCTCGCAGCGTCTCTCTTTCCACCAGTGACAGCGATAGCAACAGTAGCGATAGCGAAAATACGAATAACAACATTTCTCCACGGGAAAGCACCGCTGGTGGCAGCGCCAGCAGCACCAAACCCAAGTCCAAGTCCAAAGAACGGAAAACTTCCACTACTTCCTCTTCTTCGTCCTTTAAAAGCGAAGACAAAGAAAAGAAAAAGGGCAAGAAAAAGAAGAATAGCAACAAGGAAGAAGAAGTTTGCCGCGAAGACTTCACGAAGATCAAAATATTAGGAAGGGGTGATGTCGGTAAAGTATGGTTAGTCAAGCACAACAAAACCAACAAGCTTTACGCTATGAAAGTTCTAGACAAGCGGGAAATGATCAAAAGAAACAAGGTGCACCTTCTACTCCCCTCCTTCCTCATTTTTTATTTATGCTGGGCCTAACTTCTTTGCATTCTGTGTTCTTCCTCCCTCTCTTCTCTCCTCCCTCTCTCTCTCTCTCTCTCTCTCTCTCTCTCTCTTCCTCCATTTCTGCTACTACTCGAAGGTAAAACGTGCCCTTACGGAAAGAGAAATATTGGCAACATCAGACCATCCGTTCATCGTGACTCTGCACTTTTCTTTCCAAACGAAAAACAAGCTCTATCTGATCATGGACTACTGTGCTGGTGGTGAGTTTTTCCGTGTGTTACAACGCCAACCCGGACGCTGTCTTACAGGTACCTCTTTGTTCGATCGTTACGATGCCCATTTTTTTTTTTCGTATTGCCTAAGATGACTTCGAGAGTATTGACTTGCTTTTGTTGGAATAGAGGACCAAGTGCGCTTCTACGGAGCAGAGGTATTGATGGCTCTTGAGTATTTGCACATGATGGGATTCATTTATAGAGGTAAGTTGAGTCCAACATATTTTGTCATTATGGATGGCCTGGCCTCTGACAACAACTTTTTGCGGTATTCCCTCCACCACAGATTTAAAGCCTGAGAATTTGTTGCTCAGCGAATCGGGGCATATCATGCTGACGGACTTCGACTTGTCCAAGCAGGCCGTAACCCCCGTAAATCCAAAGGTCGTTAAGCAAATGTTTACTGGTAAACTAAAGCTGGATACGCGTCCAGCTGTTGTGACCAACTCGTTTGTTGGAACGGAGGAATACATCGCTCCAGAGGTCATTGAAGGCTTTGGACACACTAGCTCTGTTGATTGGTGGACATTTGGAATTCTGCTCTACGAAATGCTGGTACGTGCTACCTCAACTCTCCCCTGTTGGCTCTCATTCTATATATTTGCCACCACCACATGTTTGTTGACCTACTTTGCGCTCCCTTCTTCCTCTATGCTTAAAGTATGGCTTCACACCGTTTCGAGGCAAAACAAGAGACGACACATTTGAACATATTTTGCACGGGGGCACTCCTCGATTTCCAGAACATCCTCCAGTACATTGCCCTACCATTTCTTTCTGTTTGTTTTGTTTGTTTTGTGTTGTGTTGTGTTGTGTTGTGTTGTGTTGTGTTGTGTTGTGTTGTGTTGTGTTGTGTTGTGTTGTGTTGTGTTGTGTTGTGTTGTGTTGTGTTGTTTTATTTTGCTTGTTTGTTTGCTTGTTTGTTTGCTTGCTTGTTTGTTTGTTTGTTTGTTTGTTTGTTTGTTTGTTTGTTTGTTTGTTTGTTTGTTTGTTTGTTTGTTTGTTTGTTTGTTTGTTTTTTGGATGGAAGAAGCAGTTAACTCATGGTCACTAACACCTTTTGCATTACAGATCAGCAAGGACGCCAAAAACTTGATCAAGAAACTTCTAGACAAGGAACCAAAAAAAAGGCTGGGCTCCGAGCACGGTGCTGCTGACATCAAAGAGCATCCCTTTTTCAAGGGCAAGGTTAATTGGGCATTGCTGCGTAATCAAACGCCTCCAATAGTGCCCTCCAAACGCCATGTACAAAGCCTCATCACGCATCGCCCTGAAGACAGGGACTCTTCGGAGGAAGAGTCTTCTGGCGGTGAAAGTGATCACTCCAAAAATTCACACAATCCGTTTAGTAGCTTTGAGACATGTACGCGCTTCTCTCTCTCTGTCTCTCTGTCTCTCTGTCTCTCTGTCTCTCTGTCTCTCTGTCTCTCTGTCTCTCTGTCTCTCTGTCTCTGTCTCTCTCTCTCTCTCTCTCTCTCTCTCTCTCTCTCTCTTGGAGTGGATGCCATGATCTAACGAATACAATGAGCAGTGAGCAGAAAGGACAAGAAGCCATGACCCTGGGTGAATATATTATTATTATTATTAGTACAATACAATCTTTACGACTATCTTTCTGTGTTGGTTTTAGTTTCATGCCTCCACCTTTTCTCTCAATTGCTCTCTCTTTTCCCTGGCAGCTGTATTGTATTTTTTTTCTTTGTTTACAACCCCCCCTGTGTCGTCTGGTCGTTCTCTTTCTTCCCCCCCTGTGGTGAACCATACCACGCCTCTTCCTCCCCTTTTTTTTGGTTTGTTCTCAAAAAAGTGGAGAGGCCTCCTCTTTGGCAGCAGGCCAGCAGAAAGCAGCTGTGGGAAGAAGTAGTGTGGCCTGCAGCTGCCTCGCAGTACGGCTGTGGCAGTCTCTCTATCACAGCGTGACGTAGGGATGAGCGAGGGCGTGAACCTCGACGAAGCTGAAGGAGGGGAACTGTGGGAAGAAGAGGATGTTTTGTTGGAGAACTCTCCTCTTGCAAGATATCTGAAAGGTGAGTTGTGTTAGCATTATTGGTTTCAGACCGCCTCCGCTGATATATATATATATGAAATAGTGGTTGCAGATGAGAACTCATTTGAAGTAGAACGGTTGAACGAGGAGAAATGGGACCACGTTATGGTAGAAGAATCAAAAGACCAAACGCAAGCATGCCGCAGCACAGTCGCACGCCCTCTGTTCAGTAGGATCAAAAGGGAAGCCTTTGAATATTGGCGTCACCGCTATCATTCAGTACTTTGCACGCTCTCATCTGTGGCAACACCTACCAACCATCAAGAGTGCACAGTTAGCGAACCTTTTATTCTGGACAAGCAAAACCACTGGGGGCTACTTGTTGTGGTAGCTTTGGGCACAGCGGTAGCATTGTTGACATTTTTTATTTCAGAGTTGTGGGCATTGGTGATGCTGTTGTTGGTAATCCTGTTGAGTGGGGTTCCTGCACGAGTGGTTCGTATTTTGGCGTTATTCTCCCACTTGCTCTTTCCTTTAGTGACCACTCTGATACAGTTTATGTGGTTGTTACATTACCAACATGCACAAAACATGCGGCTGCTCCATGAGCTAGTGGTGGAATACACTGCCTATCAACGTTCTTTGCAACAGTGCTTGCAATGCATTCAAGAAATGGAACTCATTTCACATGGCTATCGCTTGTACGCCACATGGTTCTTCCTTATTTTGGGCTATTGTTTTACTTTCTTCTTTCTTTCTCTCCATTAGGTCTTCCCCATCTTCACCGATTACCAGACTAGAATGCAACAGTGGTCAAAGAAAGCTAATGGATTTACGACAAGGCGTGAATTCCTCGTTGGCTCGTATGATGCGCTACTTAGGAAGAGCAGCCGAGCCATTAAAATATTCTGATGATGTAGAAGACTTGTCTCTCCTCCACCTCAAGTCTATGCGGCACTGCTTTTTGAAGCAATTTATATCTCATTTTTATCCAAAGGTGTGGCTCAAGCAGTTTTGTGAAGGTACAATCAACTTGGTTATTTCTTTTTAATGATTAGTAACCTCTTTATTATCAAAGCACCATTCAAGAAAGGAAGAGAAATCCATAGCTTAAAAGCAAATCTTATGGTTGAAACAACCAATATAACCACTATTTGGAAAAACAAGCTGTTGAGTAGAGTTACAATGGAAAATACACAAGATAAAATATCAACAAAAGTTCTTGGTATTAAAGTAGCACCGAAATGTAGCCAAAAATTCTTGAAAACTCTGAAGCGATTGAAATATCAACTTCAGGGCATTCAAGTCAAACTAGAACTTTGTGAACAAGATTTAACTGTTTTACTTGAAAATATAGAGCAAGGAAACAATGAAGGTTATGGTTCATATTTATCAATTCACAAATGTTTTTCTCTAATATCTTCATTTAGATAATAAAATACAACAGACCCTAGATAATCATTTGGAGAACTTCCAAGCTACAAAAGCAGAATTGGATTATGCTTTATTTTTATGGCAACAAAGTCATGCACATTTACAACGAGCATTGATACCCATTATGGATTTTTCTTCAATGTATCCTATTCATAATGCTGCTGAACATTCAGTTCAAAACTTTCATTCAAGTAAGGATTTTCTTTTTGATAAAGATATTTTTAAGATTAGCTCACAATGTAAAAGTCTTGCAAACTTTAGATAAAAAAGAGAAAACAACCCAAACATTGAATATACCTATTAGTGAACAAGTTTTTGTGGCTTACACTAGTACAAAAAATGAAAACAAACCATTAATACAAAAGAAAAGTAGGCAAGAACGAATTAAAGAAAGAAAGTTAAAAGAAGAAAAAAAATTATCAACTCACCTAGAAATACAAAGCCAGTTGGCAATAGTATCAGAATTGAAATCTGTATTAAAAAAAAGAAGTAATCAAAATAACAAAGAAATAACAAAGGAATAAGTTTAAAATATTTATTTACCTTTTCCATAATGTACTCTTGTTGTTTATAACACATTCTAAACTAAACAGGGTGTTCCTTTTTGGACATTATTTTGAAAAAATAAATTTAACATGTTCTAAACTAAAAAGGGTGTCCCTTTTTAAAAAATAATTATGGTAAAAATAATTAACTTCAACACTTTAGTGAACATGATACTAAATTAAAATAACTTTATTTAATGTTAAATGATATTTTGAGAAGCAATGGAAATTTTGGGAAGTGTAAGGTGAATAGGTGACTAAATAAAGATATTATGTCTTATGTTATTAGTTGAAAAATAAAACAATTGCTTTTCTTTTGTTTATACTAAGTTTATATACAAACTTGTTGTTCATAATACACTGTAGCAAACTAATAGAGTCAGAATTTGTAAGGTGTTGGTTAAATCCAACCTTAGGAATAAAAGAGTCGGTGACGAGACAAGAAGTGTATTCAAGAGAATAGAGGAAGGACAACGAGAGTGAATCTCCGACGTTGCTTCAAAGTACACCGAGGGAAAAGGGAAAGAGGAGAAAGGAAGGATGGGGGGATATAAAAGAAAGAAGAGCTGAGGGTCCGGGACGGATCCACCATGAGGAGTCTTGAGATAAGTGTTTGTGATTTTGCCAACAAAGGAATTGTAATGCATTGAATGTATATAGGGCAGCAACAAAGAAAATGTGCCAATGGGGAATAACCCTGCAGATCAAGAAAGGGACGGTACATAAGCAACTCTTGGTTTGTTCACAAGTAAAGGGATGTGGACCAAAGTGTGTACTTTGAATGTGTTGTGAGAAAAAGGAGAAAATAAAAAGGGTGAGAAAATTTGGAGGTATTGGAGAGAGTGTTGACAAGAAGTCATAATGAAAGAAATGGTTGGTTTTCCAACACAATGGGTCTAATTATTTTATTGCATATATAGCACTTCTTTTTTTTATTTTTATTAGTGCACATACACACTTCCTTGCTTACCATTTGTATATTAGAACCTGAGCACTAGTGCAAAACCAAAAAAGAAACAAAGAGAAAAATGGGAGTTGAACATATTGAATGAAAAGGAAGGAAATTATATTGCCAACAAAATAAGTCCTTCAAGTAAAAGAAGAGAAAGAGGAAGATAAAAAAGAGAACAAGAATTACTCTCAACATATTAGCTCTGTTGCCCCTGTCTTTTCCTTTTCATCCTGTTGACATGTATGACAGGGACCAATCACTTGTTGTCACATTACTAAGCTTCTTCCTTTTATTCTGTTGTTTCCTTCTCTCTTTCTTTAAGTTAGTAAGTCTTGTTTTGTTCACACCATACCTTTCCTTCTTGACACCTTTTATTCCCTTGTTTTCTCTTGAATAATATGTTTTGGCCCTGTCCATTTTGTTGTAAATAAGAATGAGACTTGAAATTAATTTACTAAAAGTAAAGAATACAAGTAGTAGTAGTAGTAAGAAGTTTATTTGCTCTGACTTACCTGCTTTTCTTCATCAGGCATTTCTTCAATCACCACACCTGATCTATGACTCCCCTTCCTTTTCTAAATCCGCCCTGGCAATGTTTTCACTCCTTGGGGAATATGCCTTGGTTCTCGATGGTCTTGATCAGCATCCAAGTTGCATCTTGCACATGTTTATCTCCATACTTCATCATTTCCCCATCAATATTGTCCACACCAGCTGCTTTGCCCACCTTCAATCTTTTCCTCCATGCAAGATTAAAACTCTCCTTCTTAAGCCAGTTACTACCAGACCAAGGCGGTCCTTCTGGACCTGCTTCCTCTTGATGCCTCTGCTCTACGCTTTGCCACTATCCTCCACATGTTGTCGATCCATTTCTGCATTTCCTTGATGTTCTCTTGTCTCCTCCACTTCATCCAGTCCCATTTGTTGGCTCTTCACAACTTCACAAACCTTTTCCTGAGTTCCACAAATTCCTCTCTGGCCTTTCCATTATTCTTTCCTTCTCTTAGCCACTGAGCATGGGCTATCACTACCTGCTTGTTCAAGGATGTTAACTCTGCTGTCCACCATGGCTTCCTTGCCCTGCTCGTTGTTGCTCCTATCAGTCTCCTTTCTCTACCAAACCATCTCATTGCACAATTCCACAATCCTTTTTTCCACTTGCTCCAAAGATCTTCAACAGTAGCTGCTCCCTCCCGTGTTTTCTTGACCATGGCCTTCCATTCCTCTCCTTTGAAGAAACGCTTGCACCCGTGTTTGTACTCCCTCCACCTCCTCTTGCGATCTTCCTCTGAGTAGGACTTCCACTTCCATCGTTCCATCCAAACCCCGCCGCAATTATCTGCTGAGTCCTTCAACTCGACTACCAGTGGTCAATGATCAGTCCAAGCTTGCCATCCGTCACCAACTACCTTGCCCGTCCATCTCCATGCTACCACATAGTCCACAATGCTCTTTCATTTTCCAGCTCTCCATGTAGTAGTAGTAGTAATAAAAAGTTTATTTGCTCTGAGAGCAACACCAATCTATACATAAAAAAGTAAGCATTGTACATACATAGTGTACTCTTACTTCTCTTACTCCCTCATCCTCAGCTCTCCATGTAAATACTGGCGCTTCGAG
>JAVKOQ010000386.1:0-40000 GCA_031835245.1 Balamuthia mandrillaris | reverse complement strand
TTAAAATAATTCAAATGAGAATTATTTTAAAAATAATTTACATGAATATAGTGCAAATATCTGAGTCAGCATTATGTTTACCATTCATACTACGTGTAGGTTAAATCATGGCTATATTTGCAAATTCAAGAAGGATATTTTAGTTAAAGTGGATTATTTAACAACTAAGTCTGTATATATGACTTAGTATGATAGAAAGAAAGGCAATTATTATATTCTTTAACCAACATTTCAAGACAAAATTTCACAAATACCTTTATTTGAGAACCTATATATCTTGCATTCACTTTTAAATTTTTACTGTTTCTCAAAGAGTTATTCAACATATATAGTTATTGCAGATCTTTGTCAAACATAAAGAATAAAGATTAAGAATTGCCATGATATGCATTAATAATAAAAGCCAAGATTTGAAACCCCAAATTTATTCCATTGGTTGAAGATCCAGATGTAACTCTGTGGTTATAAACAAAGGGTATTAAAAGAGAAAGGTGTGATATGAACAAAACAAAAACTAACTAAAAGAAAGAGATACAAAAGCAATAGAATAAAATGAAGAAGCCTAACATGTGGCAGCAAGTGATTAGTCCATATCATACATATTAACATGAATAAAGGAAAGGAAAAGAAGCAACAAAGCTAATATGTTGAGAGTAATTCTCATCAGTGCTTCATACATTGTTAGTTATATTGATGTCAACATTTGATTAATGTATTTATGTATGTAGTCTGCAAGAAGGTAAGTAAGCTTAATTTTGTTGGAAAACCAACTATTATGACTTCTTGTTGACACTCTCCCCGATACCTCCAAATTTTCTCACCCTTTTTATTTTCCCCTTTTCCTTATGACACATTCAAGGCACACACTTTAGTCCACACCTCTTTTCTTGTGAATAAACCCAGAGTCACTTACATGTCGCCCCTTTCTTGATCTGCAGGGTTATTCCCCATCAACAATTTGCTGGAAAAGATTCATATTATGCACAAAAAGCAAAAATGAATTTGAATGATCTGTTTTTCTTGATAAGATTATCTGCTTAAAGGTGAAGAGTAGAAGAATAGTATGGAAGTTGAGAAGTATGGTTGTAAGATAATGAAAAAGATGAGATATAATCATGTTGGTATCTTCAAAAAATGTTTTGAAGTGGTATTGTAAATATTATTTATGTGTTAAATGGTTAATGATTCCAAAACACTTTAGTCCAAGTCACTTTTGGTAGTTCCAAGCCTTGGAAGGTTAATGAAGATAAGGAAGTGGGATGGCCTCTGTAGTATTAGGGACATAATTAATACCGAAAAGGCTTTGGCTTTTGCATGATAAGCATAGTTCGTGATATTGAACAAATTGTAAATGTTAAGACTGTTACAAGAATAGCTGCCTTCGATCTATATCCATTTTGCATAGTTTGAACAATGAAACTAGTTTACAACAGGTATTACACTCACCAAGGTGGATAATCAATTTGATGAATGGCCAAAAAAGGATTGTGATAAGGCCAGTAAGGAAACAACCTAATAGACACCAACTTGATGGGTATAGAAAAAAGACCTTCAATAGAATGATAAAAAGAAATATATATACAAAAAGAAATAGGAACAGGTATTATGGGAGAGTGGTATAACACTATAACTTTCTTGCTGTTTCCCAAAACTCATGGCAAACAATGAATTTGGAGTTCATTAAAAAACTCCAACATAGTAGCTCTTCTTTCTGCTGAGTTCTCCTTCTGCTATTGATCTGAGAAAACCTCTCATCTTTCCCTTCTACTTTCTTGATGTTTTCTTTTCTCTCTCTCTTCTATTTTATGCTTTGTTCTTTTATGGATCTTTCTTCTGTTGGAAAACTCCAACATAGTAGCTCTTCTTTCTGCCAAGTTCTCCTTCTGCCGTCGACCTGAGGAAACCTCTCATCTTCCCCTTCTCCTTTCTTGATGTTTCCTTTTCTCTCTCTTTTCCATTTTATGCTTTATTCTTTTATGGATCTTTCTTCTAGTTTAAATACCTCCTCTCCTTGTTTCTTCTTCTTTCCTCTCAGGACAACTTACAACAAAATACTCTACTTGTATTCTTTTAGTAAATTAAGTTCGGGTCTCATACTTACTTTGTCTCCACCATCATTCCCGTTCTTATTTTACAACACTTCTAGTTTAAATACCGTCTCTTCTTGTTTCTTCTTCTTTCCTCTTGGGACAACTTGCAACTTTCAACTTACAACAAGATACTTTACTTGTACTCTTTACCTTAGTAAATTAAGTTCAGGTCTCATGCTTACTTTGTCTCTGCCATCATTTCCATTCTCATTTTACAACAAATCTAGCAAATAGATTCAACAAGCCCAACAAAGACAATTGTCACATGGCATGATCCTGGTTTGATTGATATAATACCATTAGCCAGCCATTCAACAGAAACTCTGTATTGTATGTGTTAAACCAAAAAAGTGGTAATATTAATTTATATACAAGTAAAATAAAAAGAGTTAATCTTCTCCCGAGTGATATCCTGAAAGGCCAAAATACTCTGATTCATCTTTAAAGTCAGGTCTTAAATGACCTGATCGAGATGATAGAAACCCAAGTCTTTTCTTACTTTGCTTAGGTAAAGTTGTTGTTGAATTGGTTGCTTTTGTTGATGATAATTGTTTTGTAGATTTTCCTTTGTCTTCCTCTTTGGTTTGTTTCTTTGCTTTGTTTTTGTTCTTTTTAGATTGTATGTCCATAATGCTTTTTTTCTCCAAAAGCACAGAGTTCTCAAAGGATTCTTGCAAGTAAACCTCTTTTTCTTCTTTTTCTTCTTCTTCTTCACTCGTTTGCATTGCAAGCTTTGAAGAAGAAGCAAAAGGGAGAACTGAAGAAACATCATTAGGACTGTCCTTCTTATGAAGAATTGGAAATTCTGTAGTTGGAGTGGAGGATTGACTTCCAGCAAGAGTCATAGAAGAAGCAGTAAGAGGTTGAGGCTCCCAGGGTAGTGACATATAAGACTCAGTTGGTTCTGCTGAGCCTTTTGTGTTATGCCGTTTAGAGGTTGACCGTTGCAATACCAGGTTTCTTTGTTGTGGAAGCCGTCCACTGGTTCGTGATGATGTACTGTTGTTGGGGCTCTTTCCTCTTGAAAAGAGACCACCATCCCCAGAGGAGGAGAGGCTATTACTAGTTCCAACTCCAAAGGTCAAAGATGTAAAAGGATCCTTATAAGCAGTTTGTGATGGTCCATCCAGCCACCTCTTACTGCGATACATGACATATGCAGCAACCACAGCAGATATGATAACCACCACGCCCACACAGGCTCCAATGATGACTCCTATATAGGAGGCCATGTGCTGGGCCTCCTTTATGTCACAGCTGGAAAACAGCCAAGCAACACAGGTTCGGGGTGAAGTTGGCTTGGAGGGGGTACCACCAATGCAGAGGCCAGAGGAGGGGTTCTCTGCATTATCAGCACACCATCCACAGTTAGGATCCTGTACACATGTACCACAGTCTTTGTATTCATTGCATCCAACCAAGACTTTAAAATGGTTTTGTTAACAACAGTTTCAATTAAAAACAAAAAAAAAAAGTAAAAGAAAACAAAACCTGTAATGCCATAGTTGGACTTAGGGTGCTCAAAGTCAAGGTAGGGACTTCCATAACAACCAATGTACCAAACGCCAGAAGCATTGACAGAGGGGACATAGATTTCATGGGTGTCAGTCTCAGATTTGTTGGCATAGGTGAAGACAGTCTGCGTGGGGAAGGTCTTTCCATTCTCCATTTTTTGCATAAACACCCAAACCTTTCCATAGGTACCATGCTCACGGACACGCACCAACAGTGCATTGCTGCCTGTGACATTGGTAGTGTAATAGTTCCATTGAGTAGAGGCAACTGCACCTGAAGCCTCATCACCAGTTGAAATGTAGAGATTCACTGATAAAAGTTTTTAAAAACTTTAAGAATGAGTAATGAAGGACCATACTCTCTCTCTCTCTCTCTCTCTCTCTCTCTCTCTTTCTCTTTCTCTTTCTCTCTCTCTCTCCACAAGGAAAGAATAAAAAAGTTAAACTACTTACAACTACCACAATCAGTGCCAGTATACTCAGCAAAACAACTGCAAACACCAGCTTTGCATATACCATTGCCAGAACATTCATTTGGGCAAATGGCTGTTTGGTACAGTTAATTGTCAGGATTATATCTTTAAGTAAGACCATATTCAAAAAAACATACTTGGGGTAACACTTTGCAAAATGTATTCAGTGGCATTACCACCAGAATTAAAAACTGCTACATTCCATTTGCCCATCACAAGCTCATTGCCTACATTTTGAAAAAGATTTTGAGCATAAGAAACAAGAATTTTGTGGGACTGGACAAACCAAAAAACCACCAAACCACCAAATACCATACCTAAAATAACAACTCTTTGGAAGGGGGACGGAGATGTTGCTGCTCCGGTGTAAACATAAGGAGAGGGATTGGCGTTGGGGCTAGCATAAACCTGGAGTCCGGTGTAAGCTCCATCGGTGGCGTTGACGTCAAAAACAAGCTGGTTGGCGTTTCTCACGTTTAACTGATAGTAATGTACCTCGCCAGGTGCAATAGTTGTGGTGTAATTTGTTCGTGTGGTTATAGGCGCAAAAACTGGAAGCGAAAATAATAAAGTGTGAGAATTTTCAAAAGAAGAAGAAGAAGAAATAACCAGAAGGAGAGATATCAGCCAGAAAGTACATTCAGAGCAATCTGGCTGTGTCCAATTGGCCTGGCACTGACATGTCCCATCAGTCTGACAAACGCCATGATTAGAGCATCCATTAGGACACACGACTTCAGAAAAAACATAAACACAATGGGATAAGTAATTAGTAAAGTTAAAGAAAAATATGAACAAGAAAGCAAACATACTTTCCGACACAACAGTAAAGTTGTAGGTAGTGGATTGATAAGCATAGATGCCAAACATGTAGCGGCCACTGGGCGGATCAAATAGGGTTAAAGCTTGAGAGGATTGTGTGTCCGAATAGGACAATTGGTCATATTCAATGAAATTAGGCAGATGAACCTGACGAGCATAGAGAGCTAATCCGCCGGTAGCTCCCACTTTGGTGTCATTGACCTGAGCGGAGAGGCGAGTGGAAGATTCGATCTCGATGTTGAAGTATGCCCAATAACCTTCTTCAATGGTGTCGGTAAAGAGTTGGCTGCTGGTTAGAGTTGCATTTATCCAGCTGCAATCAGAAGTGGAATGAGAGGCATTGCAGACACATTTCCCAGAGGATCGGTCGCAAGTTCCAGCACCACTACAATCATTAGGACAAAGGGCTGCATTGCAACATTGCATTAGTTAAAAAAAAATAATCAGGAGGGTAGAGAACAACAAGCAGAGAATCATACTTTGGAGGTTGGCTACCAATTTATAGGTAGTAGGAGTTTGGGTGTTTGCAGATGAATAAACAGCGATATAGTAGGGAGCATTTTGCGTGGGCCGCTGGATTTGGAGAAAGGTCGTAGGTGAAGCAGCACTGCTCTTATAGTCATAGTTATACAGAGAAGGTAACTGAGTCTGAGAAGTAAAGAGAAGCACTCCTCCTGTTGCCGTTGCCGTGGTGTCAGTTAAGGTTATGACCAGTTCATTTTGGGTAGCCACCGTAAGGTTGTAATAATTCCACTCTTGTAGCTGCAGAGAACCCTTATAGCTCTTTCCACTGATCATGCTGCTTAAGGCTGTGTTTGGTCAAATGGAAAGCAAACGTCAGTCTCCTGACAGTTTTCATACCAGAGAGAAAGAGCAGGAGCAAGAAAAGAAAAGGAGGAAGAAAGGTACCCAAAGAGCAATCGGCCTCAAAGAAACCAGGATCACAGGTACAAATACCAGTGGTGTTGTCGCACGTTCCTTGTTGGGAGCAGTTGTTGGGGCATTGATCTGATAGAATGCATTATAAGACAGAAGACAGAAGAAGACACAAGCAGAGAGGAAATGGAGAAAGAGGAAGCCACTAACTGAAGGCAGTAGCAGTGAGGGTGCAATTGGCAGGTGCGGAGGGAACATAGACACCAAATAGCCAAGCGCCGGGCATAGGTTGCTCCACCGCGAGCGTACGAGTGGCCAAAGCCTTTCCCGTGGAGGCATAGTCGTAGGCGGTGGTGGAGGGCCATGCTGGTGGTCCACCAGAGAGAGCAAAGAGGTCCACTTCTACGGGCTTGTCCACGTTGGTCACTCTCAGTTGCAACTGCAAAAAGTTGACCTGTTTGGGCGGTGAGGGCGCTGTGAAGAGGAAGTAGACCCAACTGTCGGCGGCGGTGAGATTAGCAGAGAGGGTCTGTCCAGAAGAGGAGGTGTAGCTTTGCAGAGGGTAGCGACAGCCAATGCCGCCCCAACTTTTGTCACAGTTGCAGGCAAGGGTTTTTGGGTCGCATTGGCCGTGACCGCTGCAGTTGTAGGGACATTCAGCGGAGATATCCCTAACCACAAGTGGAGTGGTCGCTTCATCGACGTCGGTCGTGGTCGCATAAGAAGAAGCGCGGTGGGGGTGGGCCATTACCAGAAAGAACACGAGGACAACCAACATGGAGGCCCGTCGAAACCGGAGGATTCGTGGAGAGAAGGAAGGTGTGAAGGAGGATACGCTAACACTGCTTCGAAGTGCCAACATGGTTCGGAGGTGAAAGTAAGCAAAGCCGCTCTCCTCTGCAGGTTCGTTCGGCAAACGTTCTGTTTGTCCCTTTCTTCTTGCTCTCTCTCTCTTTCTCTCTGCGGCTTTTCCCGTCACGACTCCCCAAGCAACACAAAATTTGACCCCTCAGTAGACAGTTCCGCTTGAGGGGCAGACATTCCGTTTTTCTTCCGCAAAAAAATAGAAAAAATAGAAAGAAAGAAATAGAAAGAAAGAAAGAAAGGAGAGAAAATGAAGAAAGGAAGCACCACTACCTCCGCCACCGCCACACCGAAGAAGGAGCGACCCGTCGCCGCCACAACTTCGCCTAAAAAGCTCAGCGGCGGAGACAAGGCCGAAACAACTCCAGCGAAAAGCGGAAAAGCCAAGGCTAAGGCAAAAGCCAAGGCCAAGGCAGCCAACAGGAAGGCACAAAAAAAAGAAGAGAAGGAAGATGTTATGAAAGCGATAATTGTGGAAGACCTCACCAAGGTTTCAACGGCAGTCCGAAAACGATTCAAGCTGCCTCCGTCTGCCGAGGAAATACAAGAAGGAGAGGTCTATGACTCTGAAGAAGAGGGCGAAGAATACGAAGAAGAGGAAGATGAGAACGAAAGCACGGAAGAAGCATCGACCGGCAAGAAACGAAAGAAACCTGCACCTTGGGAAGAACAAGACTTTATCGGCTTGAACGCGGAGGAGGACAGCAGCGAAGAAGCAGAATTTGACGCGGAGGAGGAAGCCGCCAGACAAGAAAGAAAGAAACGCAAGCTGGAACGGAGGAGAACTCCTCATGTGGAGGGCCGCGGCGTCATCTATGTCGGCCACATCCCTCACGGCTTCTATGAGCAACAGCTCAAGGGCTACTTCTCCCAGTTTGGCAGAGTGACACGCGTGCGCCTCTCCCGCAGTAAGAAGAGCGGCAAGAGCAAGGGCTTTGCCTTTGTGGAGTTCAAAGAGGCGGAGGTGGCCGAGATCGCGGCCCAGGCCATGAACGGCTACCTCCTCTTCAGAAGGGTGCTCAAGTGCCACGTCGTCCCGCCTGAGAAGCTCCACCCTACCGTGTGGAAGGGCGCCAACAAGGTCTACCAGCCGCCTCCTTTCCGGAAGATGGCCAGAGAGCAGCACAATGAGCCCAAGAAGCCGGAGCAGCACAGACAGTTGGTGGGTAGGCTCGTCAAGAACGAGCAGCGGAAAAGAGAAAAGTTGAAGGCTTTGGGCATTGACTATGAGTTCCCCGGCTATGTACGTTTTTTTCTCTATCTCTGCGTTTTTTCCTTTCTTTTTTCCTTTCTTTGTTTCTCTCTCTCTCTCTCTCTCTCTCTCTCGATATGTATAATCAGTGACTGACCTCATGCTACCTGTTAGGCGGCCGGTGTCAAGCCAAAGCCAAAGCGAACGGTCTTTGCGGAGGAGTAAAAACCAAAAAGAAAAAAATACAATAAAAGCCCTTCTGTCTCCTCTCACACGTGTGGGGGGAGCGCTATTTGTTTGGGTGAAATTGCATTGAAATTTGGCGAGAAAACCCCCCAAAAAAAAAGGAAGGACAAGGGGCCGGCCGGTCGACAAACCATAGTTGGAGTTAGGCGTGCCTGGGGTGAATTCAAATTACCTCTTGCAGGAAAGAAAAATGGAGAGGGTGGCGGCTTCTGCCACCACGACGGCGGCCGCGAGGTTGGAGCTAACCGGCGTCTCCGTCATTCCAGATGAGCACATCCGTATGGGCGGCAAAATAGGAGGCAGGGCGCTGCGCAATTGGTACGAGGCCGATATATTCGGCACCAAAGTGACCATCGCCATCCAGAAGGATGCGCGGAACCCTCCCCTGGAGATGGTGAGGAGAAGCCTGCAGGCCTACTCCTCCTTGCACCATCCCAACCTTGTGGAACTGCTGGGCGTCACGGATACGGGGGACATCATCACGGAGCTATGCGACTATGACCTCTCCCCCAAAGAGCATAAAGACAGGACGCCTTCTTCCTTGAAAGAGAAAGGGGAGGGCGCAGGCGCTCACCTGTCCCGCCATTCCTCTTTGGGTCTGAGGAGCGGGAGAGCAACCGCTGCCGCTGCTCCAGAAATGGTTCTTCTGACCAAGCTGCGCTTTGCGAGAGACATTGCGAAAGCGCTTGCTTGGGCGCATGGCCTTCATGTTATCCATCGAGACGTGAAGGTCTTTTTTCTTCCTCCCTTTTCTTTCTTGTTTGTTTTTGCGTTGTTGTTTGGACCTTGCTGACCCAGTTCTTCTTCTTCTTCTCTGTTTGTCTCGCGCTTCCTTTTGTAGCCTGCACATTGGCTAGTGTCTGGCACAACGGCGAAGCTTGGTGGTTGGATGTTTGCTGAGCTACAACCAGAGGACCTGCATCCTCCTCCTGATGACCGTTTTCATGGCACTGTGCGTTTGCTTCTCTCTCTCTCTCTCTCTCTCCCTCTCTCCCTCTCTCCCTCTCTCCCTCTCTCTCTCTCTCCTCTTGAGCTTACTGTGAATGTATCCACTGATGAGATGACGAACAGCCACTGTACATGGCCCCAGAGCTGTGGTCCACCGCACCTTTCGATGGCCGCAAAGCTGATGGTACATATGTGATGCCACTGCTAAAGGACCTTTATAGCTCAATAACACGGTAACCAAACTCTACTCAAGTATATAGCTTCGGGCTGAGTCTGTGGGAGGTAGTCACCGATAGGTTCGTGTTTGCAGAGCATGACAACCTGGAGGTCTTTCGCGAAGCTGTCGCAGTCAAAGGCGAGCGACCTCCTTTGTCATTTTCTTTATCTGCCACGACCACCAAAACAACCACAAAGACCAAAACAGCTTCCTCTTCCTCTTCCTCTTCCTCATCAATGACCACCTTATCGACCACAAGCGAGCGCGATGAGCTGCAACTGCCACGAGCGTTGAGCAAGTTGTTGGCAAAGTGTTGGCATGGAGACCCCACCCGCCGACCGACCATGCAGCATGTCCTTCTTCAATTGAACGACATTATAGCCGCCATCGAGGTGCTTCATGGAGGCGATGACGATGGCGATGACGACCTTCAACACCACTAAAGCTTTTCTCCTGATTCTTCTTCTTCTTCTTGTTCTTGTTCTTCTTCTTCTTCTTCTTGTTCTTCTTGTTCTTCTTCTTGTTCTTGTTCTGCTTCTTCTTCTTCTCATTTTTCTGCTTTCTTCTTCTTCTTCCCTCCGCCACCCTCTTCTCCCTCTGCGTTTATTGATTATAACAAAGTAAAAAAAGGGGGACAAAAGCCGGAGAGGGGTGGGAAGGGGGGTGGTTGTCGGCAAAAGAACGAAATGAGCAGCAGCAGCAGCGGTGGAGGTAGCAGTGGAGGTAGTGGCAGGGGTAGATGGGTGCGGGAGGATGGAGAGAGCTTGTTGACACTGGATGAAGAGTTCATCCCGTCGGATGCAGAGCGAGACTTCGGCATGCCTACCAACCTTAGACGCACGCCGACCGGCTACTTTAGCGTTGAAAAGGAGCTTAACTGTGAGTACCCCCCAAGTTAATGGCGTGTTGATTGATTGCTGACGGCAAGAACAAAGGGTTATACAATGGAAGGAGCAGACGGTCAAAACTGGAGGGAGAGATCGCTTACGATATGTTGAGGCGTCGTGGCACAGCACACACCACTGCCACTTTGTTTCAAGCATTTCCGTTGAACGAATCCCTCGCACTGGTCCTCAGAAGCAATGTACAGCCCATCACCATCCATCACGCCTCTTTTCTTATTTGTCTTTTCTCTGATCGCTTGTACTCGTTCTCCTCCTCTTTTAGTTCAAGGAGCCGGACGTGACGTTGGAGCTGCTGCGATACAAACGTCACTATGCCTCCTCCTTCACTTTGGACAGCGGCAAGGCAGGCATTGCTCACGTGCAAGCCATAGCAGAGCAACTTCGAGTTGGTGGGCACTGCCACTTTCTTCACCTTGGAAGCGGCATAGAAGACCTCCGACTGGAAGGTTGGGGCCTCGCTGTTCGCTGGTCACCCTCCCTCACTTCCTCTGATGCCTGGCCCTTTTCTTCTCAGACAAGACTGCGTACGCTTTCTCTCCTGCGTTGAACGGAGAGAAGAGGACTGACCATCACAGTACAGCGGCTGTGTTGGTGGCACGCTACCAAAGCAGAGGACTATCAGGAGTAGTTCCGCCCTCACGTTCACGCATCTCGTTCGTGAGCCTTGGTGGCGGCAGCGGCAGCGGCAGCACTACTGACAGGAAGAGAAATCAGCCGCAGAGCAAGTTCAGTTTGTCCTACGTTCAACAACTGACTGGGAGGCCGCCCGTCACAGAAGGTGACCTGCTCCGACAGTACGCTGCGGGCGTCTCCTCTGTGTGGGAGAAGGTGAAGAATGCCGGGAAGGCTTATTACGGTGATAACAGCAGCAGCAACAATAACGGTCTCAGCAACGAGATGAAGCAGTGGGTGAGCATGGCGGGTGCCTCTCTGTCTGTCTACCCAGAGCTGGTGAGAACGGGCGGTGCTGCCTACTCACCTCTGTCTCGTCCGCTCAACTCTGGCCCCTCGCTGTTGGCCGGCTCCAAGCTGAAGCTAGCCGCTGCTGTCTACGTTCCGTCTTATCACTGCCTCTATCGCACTCACCTAAGGGTTTGTAAGGAGGAAGGCTTCCAGTGGTACAACCGCCTGGAGGGCACCCTTGGTAGTGGCTGCAATGCGTTTGTTGCTGCTTCGATAAAGGGCACCTCACAGGGAAGAAACATCAACACTTCCGTTGGGTGTGGCATCTCTTTTGGCTGGTAACATTGTGTGAATAGATAGACGTGTGCATTGGATTTTTTACTTCTTGCATTAACCTTCCTGCGATGCTGCCAACGTATTATAAATCTCACGCAACATTGCTTTGGCCTCTTCCTTTTCCTGTCACAAGAGAAATGCAGTAAGGTGAGCTCATGCCAAACCGAATTCGGCAGTTGAGTTGATGGGTTTCATACCCTTCCTGCATAATCCAGCAAACGCAAACAAAACCCTTCCGCTTGTTTTAGCTCTCCTTTCTTCTTCATGTACTGAGCAAGAAACAGCAGAGCATCCACTGTGTCCTGTCCTTCCGCCTGCATTGTAAAAAAGGATGGTATGAAAAACTCATCATTCTCAAACAACGAACAAGAAATAGCGGACAACACAACCAACAAACAAACCCCTTCTTCGTCCCGCCGTTGTATTTCCTTCATGTAGTAATGTGCAGCCTTGTCTTCTTTGCCCTGTTCCTGCCATAGCTTGGCTAGCTTGCTTAAAGCTATGCCCTCCCTGTCCGAGTTCATTTCTGCCCTTTCGTAGCATTTGATCGCGAGCTCTTGCCGGCCTGGCAGCGACTCGTAGCAGCCAGCCATTGCACACCACATCCGCGCGTCGTATGGTCTCAGTAGAGTGGCTTTGCGGTAATAGTAAAGCGCATAGAGTGGCATCTTCAAGATTTCGTATGTCTGTCCAAGACCATACCACGCTCTGTAGTCTCTTTCACTAATTTCTTTGTGTTTGGGTTTGGTAAAGGAACACCTAATTTCTTGTTGTGGGAGGGAGAGAGAGAGAGAGAGAGAGAGAGAGAGAGAGAGAGTACGTTTAGAAACATAAAAGGATACCAACAGCTTTTCGATAAGCGCGAATAGCTGCTGAAGGGTTTTTCAATTCCACATATTCGTGACCCATTAATGTCCAAGCGGACAGATATTTGCTATTCAGTTTTAGCGCTCTGGAAAAGTATTGTATGGCTTTTGCATGTTCTGACTTTAAACTATAGTAATTGCCTGTTTATAATAACAGTTTATCAGCATATTAAAAACAAATCTACGAGCAAGCAGTAAAAATAAGAATACCAATAATGCAGCAGGTTTCTTCTCTGTACTTGTCTATCTTATGGGCTTGGTGAGCAAGATAGGATAATTTGGCATGCTCTTCTTTGACGTATAGTATGTTAGAATAAATGTCCATCAGCTCCAACCCATATGGGTCTATTCGTTGCAATGTCTCAAAGTGCTCTTCTGCGTCTTCGAATTCTATTCGGTTGAAATAAGTGAGAGAGCGAGAGGAGAGAGAGAGAGGAGAGAGAAGTGTGGGAGGGAGAGAGAGGGAAGTTGAATAAACAAGATTACCTCGTAAGTTATAATGTGCCATCGCCTTTTGGGCAACGAGGTGCTTAGATGTGGGAAAGAATTGCAGGAGAACGTCCAGAATCCGAAGACACTCCGTATTCTGCTGCAACTCCAAGGTGAGGTGAGCGTAGAAAAAGTCGCGCATGACGTGACAGGGAAGATTCAACTCGTCCATGAGAAGCATGGCAGGACCATGTCCTTCCGACGCGACCAACCCTGCCAGATCTTTCCAAGCGCTCCAATTCCAAGGATAGGCCATTACTGCTGCGGACAGCACGCTCAGGGCATCCCAAATGTGGCCAAGCTCCTTCAGCACCAGCCCCAACCTGGTTATATAACCATGAATACTATGCTTGGCCGTTTTGAAACAAATGAAAGACATACACGTATAGACATAAACCATCGAGGGAACCTTCATCCTTAGCAAGCAGTGACCGCAGCTCGTTATACAGTGGAAGCAGGTTTGCGTTTCTGGCTGGTTGATCTGCTTATGGGAAGCAACTCAGCTCACCACTGATGCAAAGAGGAGCAGAAGAACGAGAGAGAGAGAGAGAGAGAGAGAGAGAGAAGCGTTACCTGGAGCCTCCAAACTCTCTTCTTCTTTCCGCTTTTCGCCAGCAAGGAAGGAAGCATAGCCTCTCAGAAAAAGAGCAGCACCAGAGGAACAGTCGCGCAACACAGAGGCCGCTCGCTCATATTCCTTCACGTCAAAGTACGTTTTGGCCAGCAATAGGGAAGCTTCCTCCTCTCCTGTTAGCTCCTCCTCCGGCAGTGTCCCGTCTTCGACTTTCTTCTCTTCCTCTTCTCTATTCTGCTCGTTAGCTTCACCATCACCCTGAGAAGCTAAGCATACAGCCTGCTCAGCGGCGAACTTGGCAGCGAAGCACAGTCCACGAGAGGAGAGCAACTTGGTGGCAGCCAACAAGCTCCGTCGCAGCTTGGCTGGCGTGCGCCCCTCGTTGAAAGCGGAGGACGCCAAGAAGAGAGGAGCGGGCTCCTCCAACCGGAAGGAGCTCTCTTCCGTGAAGGAGAACTCCGCACTGTCTCCCTCCTCCCAGTAGTGAGCCCCTCCCACTTGGTCGTCTGGAACATGCTCTCCCACTAGTGCTCCTCCCACCTCTTCCTCATTCTCTTCCTCCTCTTCCTCGTCGAACCGCAAGGGAATGGGCGCTGCTGCTGGTCGCCCTTCTCTCCCTCCTCTGGCCGCTGCTACTCTTTTAGCCATCGGGATGCACTCACTGCCTCAAAAAAAAAAAATCTCACTCCACCGACGACGCACCTCCGCACACCCTCTCTTCCCTGCTAAGGGAGAGGACAATGCCGAGCCTTTTTTCCTTTATGTCGACATCCCTCTCTTCTCTCCTCTGCTCTGCTCTCTCTTATCCTCACCCTTATCCTCTCCCTTATCCTCTCCCTTATCCTCTCCCTTATCCTCTCCTTCTCTTATCACCTCTCCTCGTCTCTCTCTCTCTCTCTCTCTCTCTCTCTCTCTCTGTGGGAGCTCAACTGCAAGGAGCGAAGAGGGGGGGCGCATGGGCTTCAAAATATTAGTAACGATAAAAGCTTTTTTTTTAAATTGCTAAGGTTGTGTCTTCAATCGTTTTGAATGTAATGTGTTGTGTTGTATGTCTTCTAAAGTTGCTCAAGAAGCTCTGTACTGGCTTACATCCAGCCGACAGTCTTAAAGGCCTGACCCCAGTCAAAGACCTTCATCATCTTGACAACCTTGCCCTCCTCGTTGAAGCGGAAGGTGTAGCTGTACCAGCATGAGCCACGCTTGGGTGGGTTGGAAGGAGGCTTGGGACCCCCCTCGCCTGTGTGGGTGAACTTTTTTTTTGTTTTTGTTTTTAGTTCGAGCTAAACACAACGTGCTGCTTTCGGTCATGTGTAAAGAAGCATACCTCACAGGAGCAGACAAAGGTGACATCGGTGTCGTTGCTGCAGCGAGATTCGATGACGTAGCTAAAGTCGGGGCACGTCTTGGACTTGAAGCCCTGCATCCAGGCGTAGTAGGCCTCCAGGGTCTTCACGTCAGCGATGCCGTCGCAGACAAAGGGGGCGCCGGCCACGATGTGTTCGGCCACAGGCTCGAAGCCTTTGCCATCCTCCAAAGCCTCGAACAACTGTTGGGCAAGCTCTACAAATTGGCTCATAGTAGTGATTTGTTTGCTTCTCCCCAGAAAGTGGCATTAACACCAAAGAAGAACAGAACGAAGAGGCGTTTAGGCGCCTTTCTTGTTTTTTTGTGGTCAAAGCGAACTTGCCATAAGGATACGTACATACCTTTAAAAATTCCACGCAAAGAGATCGCTATTGGTGTCTGCTGATAATTGATTTAAAAAAAAGGGCTGAGAAGGAGAAGAGAGGTGATAAACGAGAAATGGTGGTGGAGGAAACCAAAAGGAAGTGGAGAGTACAATAAGTACAGCCGCCATGGGGTTCCTTCAAAAAACAATGTGCATCCATTTTTCCTAGTAATGGCGACGGGACCACCAATGGGGTTCCCATCACAAGCCCTATTCGAAGAAAAACAAATGTGTGTATGACGCAGGTGACGAATTAAAAAAAAACGAAAAGGCAAACGCGTTTTCTTATGGCCACCACAGGTTTTTATTCAGCAGCGGGCAGAATGGTGCCTTCGCAGTCACCAAACCCAACCCTGAAGCCCTCTCCTTGGCAGTAGCCGCTCATCAACACAGTATCTCCGTCCAGCAGGAACTTTCTGGATTCGCCGCTTGCCAAATCCACCGGCTTGGTTCCTTTCCAGCAGATTTCCAGCATAGAGCCAAAGCTGTCCGGCGTCTACAAAAACAATGTGACTTCAGTTAGTTCACTTCGCTTCACTCCCATTCTCATTCTCTCTTTTCGCTCTGTCAAATAAGCTCAGGAGCAACGTACAGGTCCGCTGATAGTTCCAGAACCCAACAGATCACCAGGGCGCATGTTACAGCCAGTAACAGCGTGATGTGTCAGCTGCTGCTTCATGCTCCAGTAGAGATATTTGAAGTTGGAGCGGCAAACAACGTGCGGGCTGTCCAGCTTGTCTGTCTTGAGAGCGACCTCCAATCGGATGTCATAGGCGGCGTTGCTGCTATCTTGAAGGTAGGGAAGAGGAGTAGGGTCCTCTTGCTTAGGGGAGGGCACCCGGAAGGGCTCGAGGGCTTCCAAAGGGACAACCCACGGCGAGATGGTGGTAGCAAAGTTCTGGTAGTTGGTGATGTTATACATAGCCATAAAAAGCTCGTGGACAGAAGCGAAAGAAAGAAGGTAGTATTACCTTGGCGCAGAATGGTCCCAAAGGCACATACTCCCACTTCTGAATGTCACGAGCTATATTAAGAATTTAGGAATAAGATCAACAACATAATCTAAAGAGGGGGATGTGTAACAAAAAAAAAAAACGCTCACCACTCCAGTCATTCATAAGAACCATGCCAAAGATGTGGTCCTCTGCCTCCTCAATCTTGATGCGCTCTCCCAGCTTGTTTCCTGGACCTACGAAAAAGGCCTATTTTATCCAGAAAACCATAGCATGAGAGAGAGCGAGAGAGAGAGAGATAATAAATATAACAGCACGAACAACTTATCTCCAAAAGTAAAAATTTCCCGTGGAGAAGCAGATAAGACCTGGTAAAGGTCTCCGGCGTGGTGTATCATTTTAATCCACAAGCGTAACACAAGGAGCAAGGAACTTGCATACAAGCACGTTCTCTCCAAATGCTTATAACGTGGATACGGAAGAGAGAGAGAGAGAGAGAAGAGAGGGAGAGAAGCAAGAGGAAAGAGAAAAGGGTTTAAAAAATACCATTTCCAGCTCAAAGTCAAGCAATTTACAGGGACCAAAGACAGGAGGTTGGTCATCTTGCGGTCTTGTCTGTCCCACAGGCCTTCTAATAGGGGTACCGCTGACCACAACAGAAGAGGCGCGGCCATGATAACCAACTGGCAAGTGAAGCCTGTGATAAGAGGCAAGTAAAAGTCATTTATACAGCAGGCAGTAGCTACTATAGGAGCAAATAACAAATGTTACAAAAGCCAAAAAAAGTACCAATTGGGCATAAGAGCGTTCTCAGCTCCACGGAACATGGTGCCAACGTTAGTGGCGTGCTCTTTAGAGGAGTAAAAGTCGGTGTAGTCGCCAATAGTGGCAGGCAGCACCATTACTGCTTCGCTCTGAGGGAGAAGCGCGACCTCACGCAGCTGTGCGTTGTCCCTGAGAGTAGCCTCTCCCTCTGAAAGCAGTGCGGTAATGGTCTTACGAGCGTCCTTCCAGGCCGCTTTGCCCAAGGCCATGAAAGCATTCAACGTTGGCTGAAAAAGAAGTGTTGGGAGTGGAGAGTGAGCGTGAGTGCGGCAAAGTAATAACATATGGAGGGAATTCAGTGCACACCTCTTGGAAGCAGGCGTTGAGCTCAGGGCTGCTGAACAAACCATTCTTGGCGATCACGTTCAGGTCGAGAATCTGATCACCAATAGCGACGCCCAGATGAGGAACCTCCGTTTGAGCAGACTTGCGAACGAAAGCTCCATAGGGGAGGTTTTGAATGGGGAAGTGGCTGTCAGCAGGCACCTCAATGAAAGAACGTAGCAGAGCGGGGCCTTCCATCTTTGTTCTTTGTTTTGTGTTTGGTGTTGTTGTCTCCTCCTCTTCCTTCCCAACCGCAGCAGGACCAAAGCAGGCAGGCAGGCAGGCAAGAGCAGCACCCACCGCTGCGAACCACCCTGCACGAGGGTTCTTTGGTGTCCTTATTTAGGCCACTCCGTGCAGGAATGCACATTTCCAGCATTCCTCCCTCCCTTGTCGTGTCGACATGTCCCGAATACCAAGAAAAAAGCCAGAGAGGGAGAGAGAGACAGAGAGAGAGAGAGAGAGGACGAGAAAAGAGAGGCCCTCAAACCCACACGACACACATGGAAGGCAAAGAAAGAGCAGAGGAGAATCTGGCTGGACCCGCCGATGACACCGGGTTTTCCACCTACACAAACGCAGAGTACGGGATCAAGCTCAAATACCCCAGCAAGTGGCCCAAATCGGAGGGGCACATGGGCACCGTGGTCTCCTTCGTCTGTCCGGACGACCCCATGCACATCAGCTCGCTGAATCTCTTGGTGCAGGACCTCAACGGCTCCATGACACTGGAGGAGTTCACTCAGCTCTCGCTGGAACAGATGAAGGCCATGATGCAGGGCGGCTGGGGCGCTCCCAAAGTCTGGAACGCCGACCTCTTCCGCCTGCCAGGCAAGCGCATGCAGTTCGTCACTCCCATGGGTCCCTTCACCGTGAAGGTCTTCCAGGCATGGACCGTGAAGAACGACCTGGCCTACATCTTCACCTTCTCCGCTCCTGCTGACCTGCACGACACCTACCGTGAGGTCGTGGAGAAGATCCTCGACTCTATGGAGTTTGTGGCGGCCACACCCCCTCACGAGAAGCCCATCGAAATCTTTTGCTTGGGCAACTATGAAAACCAAACTCACATGTTTCGCTTGGGGTATGTCCTTCCCTTGGTTTTTCCCCTTTCTCTCCTCCCTTCTTTCTGCGTTCTTCTTTCTTTCCACCTTTCGTATTGTTGCTTATTAGTTTGCCACCGGCTCTCTTCTTCCCTTCTGTTTTTGTTTTGAACTTTTCACTCAACATCACTCATTCATTCAAACTAAAACAACAGCTGTCCTCTGTCATGGACGCTGACACAGCCAAAGGCTGGGCCAGCAGTAACCATGGAGTACAAGGGTCCACTGAGCCCCAAGGAGAGCTCTCCTGTCATTCTGCGAGCGGACGTGATGGTGACGCCGCTACCAGATCCCTCCTGGAACTTGGACCAATACAGCAACATCTACGCCATGCGGTTGGCGGACCTGCTGCCCGCTGGAGAGGAGCTGCCTCAAAAGCAGAAAGCCACTCTCGGCGGTCAGGAAGCCTACCTCGTCTCCTACAATTCCGATGCGGTCACCGCTGGTGGGCGCTTTACCCAGATCTATACTATCAAGGACGGCAAGGTCTACATTCTCACCACCATGACGGACGCCCCCAAACATGACAATCGCCCCTTGCCACTGTTCAAGAGGGTGCAGCAGTCCTTTGAGTTCCTCTCTTCTGGTTTCCAATCGAAGAGCCACTTGGTCACTTACGAGAATCTGTTGTACAAGGTTCAGTTCTTCTGTATTTCCTTCTCTTCTTATTCCTCATCTCCTTGCGTTCTTTTTTAATACATTCCAAGGTTGCCTTTGAGTTTGCAAAGGATGAGTACAACATCAGCAATGGATTCATGGGAACACTAGTATCATTTGAGCGAGGCGGCGGATCCGACGTGCCCTTCCGCAGCAACGTTAACTTGGTGGTTACTGAAGTACCAGAAGGTTCACCCAAGACTCTGGATGCCTTTGCTGATGTTATCCGAAGTCAATTAGAAATGGCTGTGGAAGACAGCAACATCATCGCCGAAGAGGTTAGATCTTCCTTTTTTTTTTTCTTCTTTTTTTGCTTTTTTTTCTATCCTTTCACATTTCTTTTATGTTGACTTGCAATGGTCAAAAGGAAATAACGATGTCCAACACGCCAGCACGGAAGATAACGTACTGCGGCAAGATAGCCGAAAGGAGGTTCAAGTTTGAGCAGCGTTACCTCATCCACAACAACTTGGCCTTTGTGGTCTCGTTCTCCGCTTTGGAAGAGGACTTTGCTTCAGAGCTGCAAGCCAGCCAAGACCTTCTCAACTCTTTTGCTCTCTTGGACTAAACAAAAAAATGGTATTGAGAGCAGAGGAGACGACAAACAACAAAGATTTTTATTATTATTTATTTTGGTGGACAAGAGAGAGGACATGAGAGAACGAAATATAACGCCAAAAAAAAAATGCAAAAAAGAACAATATATAATAATTATCCTTATTATATATATATTATTATAATAATCGCGACAGAAATCAAAAAAGAGAAAAAAAATGCAGCGGGTACCTTATGGGGGCTGTCGCGTGGGAGGAGGAGCCACTACCACCTTTGCGCTTGGCCAAAACGGCGGTGCTACGTTGGCAAGACGTTCTTGCTTCCATGCCCTCTCTGTTGCTGGCCGTCAACAGACCTCCCTGCTGGCCTCCTCCAAGGCCGTTGCGCAGACAGCCACAAGATCCACCACGCCACCCCTTTTTTGTTTCGTGCGCTGCACGGCCGCAACAACGCTGCATCGTTGGTCTTGCTCGCTAACCGCCACCAACAAGACGGCCTTTATGATAACGAGAAGCTACTGCTCAACAAGCAGCAGCAGCAGCAGGTACGTTATCAGAGGGAGATAGAGAGATGAGCTCACATCTTTTTTTTGTGTGTGTTGTCCTTTCTTTCATCAATTTCTTTGATTATCGTAATTTTTGCGGTTTGTCGGATTATTGCTACAAAAATTTGAAAACTTTCATTTCCCTGTTTTCCTCCGTTTTCATATTTCACCAACAAAGAAAAAAGAGAGGAGAAAGAAAGATTACCGAGCAGTAGTCCATCTTACCACTCCTCGCCGTAAGACTATTTTGTTCCTCTTTTTTTGTTGTCCCTTTGTGTGTGTGCACTATTTTTTGCTTTTTGCCCAAATTCTTCTTCTGTGGACACTTTCCCCCCCCTCTTCTTCGTTAACAAAAAAAATAAAATAGTAACACTGCGTTTCATCCAACCAAATAAACCTCACAGTAATACAATGGAGCAGCCTGTACCTACAGCTACCTCTCCCACCGAGGAGACGGAATTTGATTATTTGGTCATCGGAGCGGGCAGTGGTACGCACACGCATCACAGCTTTTATTTCATTTTGATCGCAGCCGTTTCTTCTTTTCTTCTTTTCCTCCTTTTATTTTGCTCAATGAAGATTGGCCTTGGCGACGGTCGCATCCTTCGTGTATGTTAAACAACCACAGGAGGTCTCGGGTCCGGTCGTAGAGCGGCCCAGTATGGCGCCAAGGTGGCCATCATTGAAAAGGCTCGCTTGGGCGGAACCTGCGTGAACGTGGGCTGTGTGCCGAAGAAGATCATGTTCAACACCGCGGTGCACGCTGAGTCCCTTCACGAGGCCGCTCACTATGGCTTCAACATCTCATCTTACTCTTTTGACTGGCCCACGCTGAAGAAGGCGAGGGACGCCCACGTCTTGAAGCTCAATGGTATCTACGACAGAAACCTTACCAATGCAGGTATTCCCGTGTTCCGCGGCGAGGCCAAGGTACGTTGTTATACAACATGCTAGCGTTCACCTTTCTTTTCCGTCTTTACGTGAACAGATCGCCTTCTCTCTCTCTCTCTCTCTCTCTCTCTCTCTTCTGAATGGTCATTTATGTAAACTAGTTTGTAGCGCCTCACCAAGTGGAAGTTGGCGGTAAAGTCTTGACCGGAAAGCACATACTGATAGCGACTGGAGGTTATCCTACCGTGCCCAATGTTGAGGGAGCTGAGCTGGGCATTACCAGCGATGGCTTCTTTGAGTTGGAGCAGCTGCCAAAGAAAGCGGCAGTAGTGGGTGCTGGATATATCGCAGTAGAATTGGCTGGTATTCTCAACGCTCTCGGCACCAAAGTCACGCTCTTTATCAGGCATCAACAATTCTTGCGCACCTTCGATGCCATTCTCAGGGACACTCTCATGGAGGAAATGCAAAAGGCTGGCGTTACGATCGTAAAAAATTGGACCACCAAAGCTGTTGACAAAGGCGAGGATGGATTGGTGCAATTAGGAAACACGGATGGTACTGTACCATCAAATTCTCTCCATTCCCAAAGCACCGGTCCCGTAATAATTCTTCTGGTTGTCGCAACAAATAGGAGAGAAGCACGGTGGCTTTGATTGCCTGTTGTGGGCAGTTGGTCGTACACCTGCGGTCAGCAACTTGAATCTTGAGGCAGCCGGCATCGAGACCACCCAGCATAATTTCATCAAGGTGGATGAGTACCAAAACACAAACGTGCCAAACCACTATGCGCTTGGTGATGTGTGTGGCAACGTCTTACTTACGCCTGTGGCCATTGCTGCTGGCCGGTGCGTTCCTTTCTCTCATTTAGGTTATGACCTCTTGTTCATTAACTCATATTTACTGCATGCAGGTTGTTGTCAGAGCGTCTCTTCAATAATAAGGCAGATAGCAAGCTTGATTATACCAACATACCAAGCGTGGTCTTCAGTCATCCACCCATTGGCACAGTGGGTCTCACTGAGGAGGAGGCCGTCAAACAATATGGACAGGAGAACCTCAAGGTCTACTCCACTTCCTTTGTGAACCTCTATTATTCAGTCATGCCGCCTGAGCAAAAGGTCAAGACGTGCATGAAGCTTATCTGCGTGGGAGAGGAGGAGAAGGTGGTTGGTATTCATATTTTGGGTCTTGGCGCTGACGAAATGCTGCAAGGCTTTGCGGTTGCCGTCAAGATGGGGGCCAGGAAACGGGATCTTGACCAAACCGTCGCTATCCACCCTACCGCTGCCGAGGAACTTGTTACCATGAAGTGAACCTTGCTGTTATTTACATCACATTTTTTTGTTCATTCTCTCTCTCTCTCTCTCTCTCTCTCTCTCTCTCTTCCCGATTTATGTGTAAGAAGCTTTCTTTGGTGTGGTAGTAGAAACGAAAAGGGAGGGATAGGCATCTTCTCTGCATATATCAAACAAGAAAATCTTCTCAGAGGCGCGAACGTCCCGCAACGGATCTCCTGGTTTTGGTTTGACGGAGGTAGGAGCAACCATACGCCGAATGATGCGAAGGCCGTTGCGTTGGCAGAGGGCCTGCACATACTGGTCCAACTTCTCCATGCCCCGTACCTTGCTTCTGGCACGCGCTGCAAAGAGCGAACTTATTGCGCTCCCTTCTGTCTTGTCTTCGTCTTTCACTTGGAGGAGACCGAGCTTGCATGCAAGGTTGGAATACAGCAACCAGACGCGGCCCTCTGGGGCGAGATGCCGAGCCATGCCTTCAAACAGCTTGTCCACCATGTTGGAATCGCCTTCATCGAATACGCTTCTCCGCAACAATGGAAATGATGAATAAGGTGAGGGACCGTCGACGCTGTTGTTATTTGCATTGCCTTCGTCACAAAGTGACACGGGTGGCATCCACGGTGGATTACACACCACAAAGTCGTAGCGATTATGGTCAGCACCGTTGGATACAGGGAATATGTCGCAGTACTCAAAGAAGACGTTTCGTAGTCGAAGATGGCGAGCATTAGCAGAAGCACAAAGCACAGCCTCCTTGTTGATGTCGGTGCCGATGACCGTGGGCACCCCTCCATATATTTTGAGCAGGAATGCAAGAATGCCAGAACCAGTGCCCACATCCAACGCTGCAGTAGAAAGTTTGGAAAGTTTCAATCGTTTCACTCTTCTGGCGTTGCGAGCGGTCATGGGAAGCAGAGACACCTTTGTTGGTTGTGGCGAAGATGCAGGATGCGAAGAGAAAGACGCATGAACCCCATGTTCAGTTTCATCCGTCGTTGGGTATTCAAAGTACTGCCAACCTGTCTCTTCAGCGCCCTCTACTCGCTCTTGCAGCAAAGCTCTCAAAAACAGTTGAACATAGTCGCTTCTAGTGGGTGGATATACGCCATAGCGACCATAGAGGTGTAGGCTGTGTTCTGAAAATATGCTGCTGGGTCGTGTTTTTGTCGGTTGCAAATTCACCTCCATCCCTTTCGTCTCGTACTGCTCAACCGCCTTCATTGCCATAAAGTCGCCTAATCCGACCAATGCTCCATACAAGTAGCTCCTCTCCTCTCGTGGTTTGCTCTTGCTGTCCTGCTTTTGGTCTGCCCTGTCCTTCTCTTGTTTACTGTCAACATCGGCGTGTGGATGAGAGACAGCAAGACGACCCTCAGCAGCAGCAATCGATCTAGCTAGGGGCGAGTGTTGTGGGTTGAGAGTGGGAGCCTTTCGCACGCGACGAAGTGTGGTCCCATCTGGATCGCTTATCACCAGCAACCTGTTGAGTATGAGGCTGCGTTCCCACAACAAGCGTTGCTGCTGCAGGTAGAGCTCTCTGTAGTTGTTTTCCTTGTGATGGAGGGAATCTGCGCTGCAAAATGAGAAGACAAGTGAACAAATAAAGAAATAAAGCGAAACAAAGATCAACTGTCTGCTTCTAACCTTGGTTCCTCTCCTTCTCTCAAGCGACGCTGCTCCTCTGCCTTTTGCCGACGAAGAAGAGTGCGCATGTGTCGCTCTATTTTGCGGTCGCAAAGCCGTTTTAGCGCAGAATGGACAGCGAGGAGGTTGTGGTAGGTCCCCTCGTACACACCATACCCTTCATCGGCAGTGTGTTTGCCCTCACCGGCCTTCCTTCCATCCATACCACTCTTTCCAATGGAAGTTGCAGAGGAAGAAGAGGGACCAGCAGTGAGATAGGACATGTGCGCCTGAAGGGAAGGGCTGCTCTGGATGCGCCGGTAGAGAGAATACGCCGAGGTGTTGTCTCCCACCGACAATAGCTCCAAAGATAGCCTGTCTGTTGTGGAGGTGGTTGTGGTGGTTGGATTGGAGGAAGTGAACCCTCTTTGCAGAGAGTGGAGCAGTGAAGAGGAGGAAGGATCTTTTTCTGAGGCAAGGAAGGCAGGGAGTAAAGGGCCAACTCCCTCCACCTCCATCAACATGAACGGGGTGCGTCCTTGGCTTTGGGTCACCACAAAGGGCAGCCGTGGAAGCCTGCAGGGCAGCTGTCCTTCCTTATTGTCGGTGGCAACCGTCTGGTTTCTTGCCGTAGCAAAAAAGGGGGAGGGGCGGTGAGGCAGCCACCTCCACCAATGACAAGTGCTGCCACCCGTCGCAGCTACTGGAAACACCACAGCAGAAGTAAAAGGGCGGGTCGGGGGAGGAGCGCCTGCGGCCGCCGCCGGTCGTAAGAGCAGCCGCATTCTGATCGTGCAGAGACTTTTTGTTTGGGAGGTGGGTGGGTGGGTGGGTGGGGTGGGTGGGTGGGGTGGTGTGGTGGGTGGGGTGGGTGGGTGGTGGTGGGGGTGGTGGGTGGGTGGGGGTGGTGGGTGGGTGGGGAGTGTTCTTTTCAATGATAACAAAATTTTGCACTGCTTGTTGTTACGATGATGGTCCCTTGTGGGGGGAGGCGTCAAGCCACCCCGCCACCACCCCAAAAGCCCTCACCTTATTCCCCACTTTCCGTCCTCCCAAACCCTTCTGCAGCTCATGGTTCCCCCATTCCTCCAGGAAGGTCCTCACTCTATGCCGTGGCTACCGAGCTGGGCAAAAGACAGCACGAGGTACTTCCTTATTCCTCTCGTCACCATACCCCAGTTGCCATTCATGACAGTCATCGGAGGGTGGTTCTTGCAAGTGGTGTTGCACCCAAAGGATCACCTCTTCTCTTGCATGAAGTTAACAAACCAATGGAGAGGCTGCGAAGCAAGTAGCGCAGTACAAAAAAAAAAGAGAAGAAAAAAAGGAAATGGAGAATGAATGTAAAAGACTTCCGGGTTATTCCATGGATGGCCTAATTGCTGAGCGAGTTGCAATCAAGACCAAGAAAAGCTCAAACCCAATGCTCTAAGTGAATGCAGCCCATCCTATGATTGCTTGCTGAGGAAGTCTTTGTAGCGCTCAAGGTGGAGCTGCTTTGGGTAGTCATAGAGACAAGATGAGATGAGGCTCCTTTGTTCGGTTGCATCATCTCGACCACCTTTCATTATTTTTTAGTTGCGGTTAGTTTAACAATTGTGGAACAACGTGATACACGTACTCAGAAGAAAAGAAAACGGGTTGAGATCGCCGCGAGGGAGCAGTGAAGCGAGACTGTGGCAGAAGAGAGAACGCAACTTAATATCATAATAGATGCGCACTTCGCCCTCCAATGTTACATAGACGAGACAGTTTGTGCTTTTGCCAGCCTCCACCGAGTACTTCCCTAATAGTTCACCATTCAGTAAACAAAACATAAAAATGGCAAGTTGGCATGACCAAGGGAGGAGAGATGAACACACCACAACAGAAGGCGTGAACGCCAGTAGCGCCAGAGGCTGGTGGCAGTTGAAACCTGACGATGCGGCGGCTGGCATAGTGACATATGTAAGTTGTCCCTGACCACGAACATAACACAAACGGTTGATCCCTGTTCTTTCCTCTCATTTCACCAGCATGCTTCTCTTGAGAGGTAACCAGAGAAGCAGTGATGGTGGAGACGGGAGGAGAGGAGGAGGCATTGCCCAACAGGTCAACGCACCCAACCGCAAATATTTGGTCGGTGAGAGGCAGGTCCCACATCGGACTTGCTGCAAAGGTACAATCACTTCGACTTATCTTGCTACAACTGCCAACTCCGCTATCAGTACCGCTGCCATCAACAGAAGAGGTATCGTTATTGGTTGCCTGTTCTTTTGGACGAAGCTCTTGTAATGATATCTTGGCTGCAATGATACAGGGTTAGCGACAGATACAGAGAATGTGTTTAGAATGTGTTACAAACCATGAGTGGCCGTTAGTACACATAGTGATGAACCCATGCTTGGCGTAACACCCACAACAGGGCACAGAACTTCGGTTGGTACGAAGCTCTGGTAGTGATGGCGATGATGCAGAGATTGGGACAGAGCACTGTCACCACCATCCCCATCACTAAAGGACCATTGCTTGCTGCCCAACACCCGCTGTGGTTGAAACAAGGATTGAGGCTGTTGTTGAGAGCTCAGAAGCAGCACCTCAAAGCAACCGCCTTCTAGGCCCACTACAACGGCAGCCTCGTCTTCTTCTCCCTCCTCCTGCTCAGTTCCTTGGCTTCCTCCAACGGAAGCCAAGCCTAGTGATGACACTTGCTGAGAAAAATGCCAGTCCGCTTTTAAGTTCAGCCTTGATGACTTTTTCAGCGGAAAGAGGAGTGGGTCGTAGCACAGCTCTAACCGGTAGACGTGGCGATCCGTTGTGCCCACCAATAGCCCCACTTTTCTGTCCTCTCCTTTGCCTGCTTGGCTGGTCGGTTAGTCCGTATATGCAAAACATACCATGCGAGAATAAGGGAGGAGGAAAGAAGGAGAAGAAAGTGTGCCTACAAACCTACACTAACGACCAACACACAGCAAACGTTAGGGGGTATGGCGTGGGTAGCGGTAGGAGTGATGGCCACTCTTTCCTCCTCCTCCAGCTCAAACACGTGAAGTTGGCCTTCGAAGGTGGTTGCCACTAACACATTCTAACAAATGATGGAGATCACACGGAGAGCACGTGAGCCGACCGCATTCGTTCCATGGGGGAGTGAAGTGATCGCCTACCTTGTGTTGGTTGTAAAGGTCTCCCACAGCCAAGCAACCAATCTGCAGTGATCATCACAACTTAAGGTTGTGCTGAAGGAGAGAGAGAGAGAGAGAGAGAGAGAGAGAGAGAGAGGAGAAGGTACAGTGCCGAGTCCTTCGCAGGTCTTCCAAGGGCGTGGGTTGTCCCCCTTCCAAATGAGCAATACGCCACCAAGGCTGCCCAGCACCAACTCGTTGTGCCCGTCGTTGTCCACGTCGCCGAGGCATATGCCCTTGCGATAGGTGCGGTGCTTCCAGCGGAAGCAAAGGTACTGCACCAGCGATATCTCCCGCGGTGTGCTCCCTGTTTCCGCCTTGTTGCCTCGCCACCGCTCCTGTGCCTCGTCCTCCCCACCACCGTCGCCGCCACTGCTTTGCGCTCTTTTATCCAGCAGGCCGCCGCCGCCACCATCATCCGACATTTTTGTTAGCTGCTGCTGCTGCTGCTGCTGCTGCACTCCTCCTCCTCCTCCTCGTTTGTTTTGTGGTCTCACCGATGATGATGCTTGCCGCTGAGGCCCAAATGACGATGATACGATGGTGATGATGATGATGATGGGACAGACCATAAAACAACAAAGCCCAAAGCACCCAGCCCCAAACGAGAGCGCTTTTCAATGGTGCGCACCGTTTACCCTCCTCATCGTGCTCGCGAAAACGCACGACACTCCGCGCCAGCCCATTCGGCAAATGCAGTGATGGCGGCCGCAAAGCAAGTGTTCGCCGCCAAGAACGGTCCTGTCTTGTTCAAGTGCTCAACAGCGAACAAAGCAGGTTCGGAAGTTGCTGCTCCGCGCCAAACCCTCGCAAACGTTCCATGAGCTTGACTTAGAAGGAACGTACTCGGAGCTGAAGGGCCAGAAAGATATCTACGACCGTCTTTGTTATCCACCGTACAAACTCGCCTATCTTCGCGAGAACCACACCACTCCATCTCTGCCCAACCGTGTACACCAGTAAACCTTCATTGCTCCTTTGTGGTACCACCAAACGAAAACGCCCACAAGGAAAGCATCAACTGTTCTATCAATGAGTGCTTTTTAGACTGTACTAGAAGCTTCATGTTGCTTTAAGGCGGGAAGCTGTCATACGCATGGAAGCTATTGAGTGTTTTCCGTTACTTCACCGAGAAAGTAGCTGCTTGTAGGGGCCTATCATCGGTGGTAGCGTTGCCTTGACGGTCCTTACTTTCGGTGTATTCCAAGCTACGTATGGCTTCAGCTGAAAAAAAAAGTGGGGAGAAGCAAGATAAGAAAGAAAGAAAGAAAGAAAGAAAGAAAGAAAGAAAGAAAGAAAGAAACGACAAGAAAGAAAGAAAGAAAGAAAGAAAGAAACGACAAGAAAGAAAGAAAGAAGAAAGAAAGAAAGAAAGAAAGAAAGAAAAAAGAAAGAAAGAAAGAAAGAAAGAAAGAAAGAAAGAAAGAAAGAAAGAAAGAAAGAAAGAAAGAAAGAAAGAAACGACAAGAAAGAAAGAAAGAAAGAAAGAAAGAAACGACAAGAAAGAAAGAAAGAAAGAAAGAAACGACAAGAAAGAAACGACAAGAAGAGAGGAACAACATTGGCGGAGTGGAGGAAAGGGAAAAAAACGCCAAGGGGAGCAGCCGGATACCTTAAAGTCTTTGAGTGAGGGAATGACATACTCGGGCACTTTAGCCTTCACAAGGATGAATCTGGCTGCAAGCAAGAAAATCAAAATCAGGAACCATAGCTAGCTACACACCCGAGGAAACGACAAACACACCTTTGCGGTTGAGGTATCCGAGACTGCGGCAACCAACGCCCTTGTAGTAGCCGATGGGAGCCATTTTGGGGGTCATGCGGCCTTTGCTCTGACTCCGCGAAAACTTGCCTCGCATGAAGCTGCTCAAGATGCTGGATCTGCTGCCAAAGCCTAACACCATCTTGTATCACTGTGGCTGAGTCCTCCGGGTGTTCTCTCGGTGTGTTGTTGCTGCGTGCAGCTGCTGCACTCCCTATTGTTGTTTGCGTGGGTGGGGGTGGGGGTGGGGGTGGGGGTGGGGGTGGGGTAGACACGTCTCTTCTCTCCTGCTTTGCTGGTGTGTGTTTTTTTTTTGGGGGGGGATCCTGTCGACATGAACCAATGTCTTAGGGCAAAAGCAACAGGAGCAAAGGAGAAAGGGAAAGCTTGTTGTTGTTGTTGTTGTTGTTGTTGCGGGGAGGGAGGGGGCTTGTGCAAATGATGAAGAAGAAAGCTGAGGAAGGGAAGCAGAAGGCGGTTGTTGGCAGGGCTGCGGCTCCTGCTGGCTCTGAACCTTTACCCCCGAAAACAAGACCAAGGAACGTGGGCCTTTTCCTCAGCACGGTGCTGTTGGCAGTGTTCATACGGTGGTTGTTGATAGCATGGGACTTTTCGCCATGGTTGGGGAGCAGGGTGGAGATCTCCACCCCAGTGACTGGACTGAAGAGATGTTTGTATTTGCCTCTCTCTCCCTGATTTTTTGATGTTCAAGTGTCTGATGGCGGTCCTAGTGAAGGAAGGGTTGGCACTGGAAGCACTGAACCAGTCGCCCTACCACGGAGATGTCTACCACCAAGCCCCTCTGTTGCTACCATTCGTGAAGGGTTTGCTCTCCTTGGAACAAACACTCTTGCAGCATCAAGCAAATGACAACGCCCGACCCTCCCACTTGGTTCTCCTCCTGTGTTTCGTGGCAGTGGACGTCCTCATCGCCATCTTGCTGCGCAACATAGCCCACGAGCATGCCAAGCGGCCAACCTTTCCTTCTCTTCCCTCTGTTTTGGCTTTCAAAGACAGCCCCTTCTCAACTGCTACTACCGCTGTCACGTGTGAGGAGGAGCAGGAGGAGCTCAAAAGTCTTTTCCTCAACCAATACTTGCCAGAGTTCGTTGCAATGTGTTACCTGCTGAACCCATGGACGATTGCCTCCTGTGTTTCTGGCTCTCTCCTCCTCTTCAACAACCTTGCCGTGGTGGCTTCTCTATACTTTGCTATGCTAGGTGATTCTTCCTTCTCCTCCCTCTTCTTGCCATTTCTTTTTTGTTCTTATCATCTCGTTCTTGTCCTCTGAATGTCGCCCTCTTCTACTGTTTGAATGGTGCAGGCAACGTGGGATTATGTACCTTTGCATTGGCGCTGGCCACTTACTTGAGCTTCTATCCTGTGGCATTGCTTATTCCGTTGTTAATGCTGTTACAGGCCAGTGTTAACACAAAATCCAAAGGCGTTTTCTTGCTGCTGTGGATTGGCAGCATTCTGTTCTTCTGCGTGTGGCTTGGCGCTTTGTTTGGGCTTTCCTATCTCTATCTTCAGTCTTGGGCGTTTTTTGAGGAAGTTTACGGGTTTATCTTGTGGGCTCCAGACCTCACACCCAACATTGGTCTATTCTGGTACTACTTTACGGAGGTCTTTACTCACTTCCGCCTTTTCTTCACATTCCTCTTTCAGTACCATCTATTCCTGTATATACCTCCACTGGCTATTACCCTCAGGTATGGTTTATCACCCCTCCTTTCACTCCTTGTTTGTGATAATTACATTTTGTAGTGATACTCAACTGAAATACTCAACATGCAGAAAATATCCACTGTTTTTGTGCTGGTTGATAATGGCCCTTACCGCCATTTTAAAGTCATACCCAACAGTGGGCGATACAGGTGAGCCTTTCTCCTCTCAAGAAGGGTTCCGATATTGTGAGGTTACTCACTTGTGTGATTTTTAATCCATCAGCTCTTTATCTCAGCATTCTGCCATTGTTCACTGCAGTGGTGCTTGGTACGTTCTTAATGGTGTGGGCTTTTGTTTGATGTTTTGTTGGGGTGGATAAGACGAATGAATGTGGCGCGTGAGACGTGTTTGGTAGGTGACTAACTTTCGCCACCTATGACCAGAGAACAAGTGGAGTGTGTACGTGGCACACGTGCTGGTGTTCAGCAACGTGTTGGCGCCCCTCCTTTGGCACGCATGGATCCATCAAAACACAGGCAACGCCAACTTTTATTACTGCTTGACGTTGCTGTTCTTCATGGCGCAAGGCTGGCTTGTCCGCGATTCTCTAACGTCTGCCATGCAACTGGATGTGCTTTTTACTCACTAATATTTTGAGACATAATTATTATAATCTCAAATAATTCTGAGCAACTTGCTGGTGTCTCTTCGGTAAAGAAGCCATAGAGCGGGAAGGAGAGGGAGAGAAGGAAGGGATGGAATGAAATAGTTGTTTCTGACAATAACTTAACTTGGAAAAATTGGTGGAATAGATAAAAACTGAAATCAATCCTTGGTAATGGTCTTTGGCTTGGAGCCGACAGAGGGAGGAGGGGGAGGTTCGGTGGTGGTTGTGGTGGGGCGCCGTTGGGTAGGACCCATTGTTGCAGGCCGCGAGGAACTCTTCACAATATCGGAACCCTTCTTGAGAGGAGAAAGGCTCACCACTTCCCGTCGGGGACTTAAGTCGCGTGAGCTCGACCCCCTCTCTAACCGTGGAGAATTGGGGCTGTAGGCTAATGGAAGATCCGCTCCTGTGTTACAATTCAACAGAGAGAGAATGGGTGGATGATTAGATGTGAGGGGGCTGGTTTTGGCAATAGATTGTGAAAAGGCAACTCACCAGACTTGCCTTGGCTTTCCAAAAACTTTCTTCTCATGTAAAACTTGACAATGGCTTTTATATCACCCGCCCATTCATTCTTCATCTCTGAGGATGGAAAAAGGAGCATCATCTTGTTTTTCTCCTCCAGCAGCTCAATGGCGTTTTTTATGTCTGTAAGATCAAGGGTTAGTGTCTCAAATGCCGAATAACAAGCAGATTCAATACCTTTCATGTCTGATACATCCGTAAACTTGATGTTTTGCAATTGTACAAAGTTGGGGCTTTCATACCCGCCACTGCGCCTTTCCTTTAAGCATAGCAGCATATCATTAAAAAGTACACATTTACGACTTTGCCGTTTTCCCTTCTTGAAGATTACTTCCAGAGATTCTTCTCGTAAGAGTCTCCGAGTTGGCGTAACCAAACCAAGACTCTGTTTTTAGATCACAAGATTATTCCATAGGAATCAAAAAGCTTTTGCAAAACGATAACAATTGTGTTTGCAAAAGGAGGATTGCGTACCTGCCCGCCCTCTATGGCGGTCTGGAGTTCAATAATTTTTTGGTCGTTCTCTGCCTTCCGCTTGAATTCGTTAACATGCTCTACCACATTAGTTACTTGAGTCATGGCTTCCACTAGGTCTGCGTAGTCCTCATGGGTCTCGGGTGTGTGCTTCAACAATTCCTACAGAATGATTTTAAAAAAAAGAAAAGGAAAAGAAGAGAAATTAAACAAACAAGAAGCAACAGGAACTAGACAAGGAAGAAAACCAAACAATAAAATAAGGGAAGACCAAAGACGTGCAGCGCTACACCAGCCAGACCCACAATTGAACAAAACATGAACGGAAATATACCTTGAGCAAAAGAGGATATTTACAGACACGCTGAATGGGCTTTATCAAAAAACTGAATAGATTCAGACCTCGACACCGCGGGTCGCTCATACATTCCTGTGACAAAAAAAAAAAAGAATAATATAAAAATAGAGACAAAAAGAAAAACCATAAGCATCACGCTGACTAAAGTTGTGCATTGAAAAGTTTCACGACGTACATTTAGAAACGCAGCAAATGCGGTATTACTCGCCTTGCACTTATCAAGCGTAGAAAGCGCGACGGGTTGGTTGCCACAGTAAACGGTGTACATCTTAATAAATTCAACCAGTTCTAGAAAGGTTTTGCCCACCAAATAAGAGCCATCGGTTCCAACGTTCTTTTCTAGGTGCTTCAAGATCTCTTGGCTGACACCGACAATGGCCTCAGCGTTGGAAAACAGCGTGCTCAACTCTTGTCGGGATAGCAAATTTTTTTCCTGCAGCGGCCGGTAGAATACCTTCACAAGAACAATTTTCCTTAGCAAATGCCACTCTTTCCCCAATGAGAAACAAAAGATGCCCTCAGATTCGTAACAAACCTCAATCATAATTTCCAAGTCTCTAACGTAGTCACCTTCCGTGTTAACCAGTTCTTTGATTGATTCTTGTCTCATCCGCTCTGCTTTTTCAGACGGTTCTTGCAAGGGGTTGACGCTGTCCCCGCCGAGGGAGGCGCTTCTGAGTGGTGTCAGTTGCTCTGGCAAATTTTGTAGCCTGCTAATGTCTGAGTAGCTGCTACACGCTTTTTTGAAGGCTTTGTCAGTAAGAGCCGACTTTCGGTCGCTGGCAACGTAGTAGGACGCGTGAGAACCTGCCTTGGCTGTTGCTGTCGGAACTTCTTCGGCCAACAACAAATCGTGTTAGTACGTATGGTCGGACGACTTGGCAATCAAACTGGAGAAGGGAGGAAGAACTCTTACCTCCGCTACCCCTACTGTCTCTAGGGGGAAGTGGAGGAGGGGGTCCACGTTCAGACATCTGCTAGGCCAATCGTCAAAACAATGCCACAAAGCTAGAGCTTTTCTTTCTTCAAATAAACGGTAGGGCAGTCTTTCCTCCAGACGCGGCTGAGCGAGCAGACAAAAAGGGATTAGTCAACTGCGGAAACTTTGCTCCCGCTCCTCCTCCTCCTCCTCGGCGGCAAAGTCTTTCTTTCTTTCTTTGCCGCGCTGGCTGCCGCCGAAAAAAACGGATGAAAACGACCACCACCAGATTAGTAAGACAAGCCGTGATTAGGCACGCCGGAGATTAATCCTGAGGGGCAATTTCCTTAATTCTTTATCCAAATTCCTTCCAAGAAAAAATTTACGCACTACGTCGGCGGCGCACCACACACTCAAGGGAGCTCCAACAAGTGACCACCTCCCTGGATCTTCTGAAGGGCCCTTGCCTGATTAAAAAGTTGGCGGGCAGATGGCAGAGGAAAATGATAGAGATCTGTCTCGCGTTCTCGCGGAATTGGCAGACATGCTGGAGAGTGACCAGGAGACGCTAAGCGGTGGGGGTGCGGAGAAAAACCAACTCATCGGCCGCTTTCAAGGCTTGGTCAAAAGATTGTTGGAGACCCACTTCACTGACAATGCAGGTAACCTTATTACCCAATCATGTGCCCACCGTTTCGTGCTCACTGTTGCTATCCCAACTCTACCAAAACATAGGCAACCAGAGTCACAACCACCACAACAACAACAACATGGAGGCTATTATATGCTTTTTACAGCAGCTATGCTCCTCCTCTCCGGTAGTCTTTTGCGAGGGCAGCATACCGATGGGGGGTTTTCTGGTTGGAAAAGTCCTGCCTTTTTTCGGCAAACCACACTTGAGCAGGCTGCACCCGTCCTTGTTGAACGTTCTCACCGATGTACTCAATTTGTTGCACCAAAGAGAACCCTCCTCTGTCCGCTTCTTTGCTATGGACGCCCTCCTATTGCTTCAAGGTACCACCTATGCCACCAGCAATTCTTTGTTCCCTGACTCTTCTCCTGTTATTTTCTTCTTAAAAGACTTGATGTTGGTGTGGCGGTACTTTAGTACAAACGATAAGACTGCCAGCAATCGCCATCGCTCTATCTCCCTGCGTTGCTTTGTGAGATTTTGTGAAGGTTCACCCAACGGTAGTGATGCAGATGCAGACATGACTCCCTTGAGCTGTGGAGTTAGCAGTTCTGAATCATGTTCTTCCTTTCAGTGCTGCATGACGCAAGCGGTCACTCTCCTACTACAAGTTCTTCCTTGCTTTCTTTCCAACTGCTATCAGCCATTCTGGTCGATACTCGAACAACAGATAGTCTATGGATCATTGCAGTTGCAAATTGTACCGTCAAATTTTTTGTTTACAGATTGCTTCTGGTTTCTATCCTAACGCCTTCGCAGACATCACTGAACAGTCTCCGTTTGCTGATAACACACCTGGGGCTTCCTTGTTCCGTACAGCCTCAGCTGGTATCTCTCTTCGCTTCTTTTTTGGAAAAGCTTCCTTCTTTTAAATACAGGTACTTTATTTTCTTTTTTTTAATGCGAACACAGCTGACCAATGCGTTAGATCCGCTGAATTGGAGGAAGCGTTTGGGTCTTGTCTGCTACTTTTGCTTAAAACCGCCCAAGCATGTGCTGTTCGGCCGTTCGTGCACACTTTTTTGCACGCTGTTCCACAACTCCTTGGCGCCGCTTATAGCGCCTCCTTCAAGGTTTTTTTTTGAGCAGAGACAGAGGAGAGAGAGAGAGAGAGAAAGAGAGAGAGAGAGACAGAGAAGGCTAGAAAGAGCTGGAGAACAACTGCTAACCAATTCAACGATATTAAAATTAGGCAATGATGTACCAAGTTTTTGTTCTCCTTCTTCAACACAAGCCATCCAACATTGATCAAATCCTTTGTAAATTTATCCCGTTTCTGTCTTCCTCAGATATACATCTGCGCATTCTATTAGCCCGCTGCCTAGCTGCAGGCTTGACCTGCTCCCAAAAGGCCAGCAGAAATCTACAGTCTTGCACACCTGCGCTTGATTTAGGCAAGAAACGCAAGAGAGAATTGAACTGTGGTTCACACCAACTAAGTGACTGGCAACTCGTACAGTCAAACGGCCAAGAGTTTTCTGGCCTAGAGGCAATTGTGATGAACGTTCTACCATTTGCCGATCGGTTTCTCAAGCATTTATTGGAACTCAGTGACGGGCTCAAGTTGAGCCATCTACCCGCACCAGCTTTTTTCTATCATGACCCCAACATTCATGGTAGCTCCCCAGTGGAAGAGGTGGGAAGAAAACCGAAAATGCAGTTCATCGCAGAAGGATTAGATACCAAAGATTTGACGGATGCAACATTAGCAGATCGGCTTTTCTCTTGGGACACAATTATCCGTACATTACTGAAGTTTTCCTCTCTTGACGACACTACCTGGGGCCAGCTTTTTTCTTTATTGCAGTCCAGCTTGAAGCTGGCTCTGCGCGTCATGGTATAGATTCTGCTCTCTTTCTTAAGCTGCATTCTCCTTTTTACGTGCTTTTTCTTCACCTTTCTTTCTTGGTGTTTCTTTATGTCTTCGTCTTTCTGCCTCTCTCTCTCTCTCTCTCTCTCTCTCCCTCCCTCTCTATCCTTCTTTTGATGTCTTACAACTGCCTGTATAGGGCGAAGACAAAGAATCACCTGAAAACAAATCCTCTTGTTTGGGAACTATACTTGCCCTTATCAAGAAGTTGCTGGTTTGCAAGGGGGTTGGTTCTTTTTTACGCAGTAATACTTCCTTGGTACAAACAGTGCTGGAAGTGTGCTTGATTCCTTTTTCGTCTCCTTGCTTGTGCCGAAATGGCTGTTTTTTGGATGACGGCCGAGCGAACAGCATGGCCCTCTCTGCTGCTCAAGCTTTTTGCTACTTTCCAACAGAAATTGCAGTGGAGGAACGGAAAAAAGCTTTTTCAGAGGCATTAACCCATTCGTGCGCTGTAGTAAAACATGGTGCTGTTGTATTCCTGCCATTGTTCTTGCAGCGTGTGCCCGTTGTCCCTGTGTGTGAGTTTCTTCCGGCCTTACAGTAAGTTTTTCCTTCTCTCTCTCTCTCTCTCTCTCTCTCTTCCTCTCATCTCGCCTTAGGGGAGAATAAAAACAATTGGAGCTAACCAGATCATTTAGCAAGTTGTTACATCATCCATCGACGCCACTGCGCCTTATTTCAAGCATTCATACTACAGTAGGTTATCTAGCATGTGTTGATTGTGGGTGTGCTAGGTCGCCTCAACGTCGCAAACGGCGGCTGCCTATTTGGAGCCAGCAAATTCCAACAACTAGATCGGAACAAGAGCTGCCGCGACCGTGGGATGGTCAAGTGGACGCCAGATCAAACACAAACGTGACAACCCATCTATCCAGCTTTTCTCTTTTGTGCAACCTCTGCAGCAAACCTGTTGGCGAAGGTGAAGAGGAGGTTCATGGCCCCAAAAAAGAGTATACTGGGGTTTACCGTCATGATGGAGAGCAGAAAACAAAATCAAGAAAAGCGCGATTGGTGGACTGGCTGCCCTTTCTATCAGACCCAGTTAACTTGGCGGGTGCAACGGACGAGAACCACACGGCCACGTTGACTAGTTTTCTGCGGGAGAGCCTACCAAAGTTGCTGTGTCACATTGTTCACCACTATGGTTGTGGCGAGAGCTCATCTCTGCTGACAACAACAGCTGACAAATTATCCAAGTATGTTGCCCTGATTCACCACAGCAACAGTTACGTGCGGGAGGCAATAGCTCAGGCTATTCCCTTCCTCATCCAGCAACAGCAACCTGAACAAGAAGGATTCTCTTCATTACGAGGAGCAAAAGATCTTCTGGCCAAAGAGAAGGAAGCTACTTTCTCTTCATTGGGCTGTTTGTTTCCTTTCCCGGAGGACTTTAGCTTGCGGTACATATTCACAGAGCTGAAGAATGCTTTGAGCAAAGCAGACGAGATCAGAGCAGTAGGAGAAGAAGGAAGAGAAGACGAAGAGGGTCCCACCAACCAGAACACGACCCCATTATTTCTCCACGAGACGGTGCTGCTGACATTTGGGCAGATAGGAGCGGTAGTCACGAACAAGTTTTTGATGTTAGCACTTGTTACTTTGTTGAAGCGGTTGGTGGATTGTGACCCAGCAATCAGAGCGTTTGCTTACGACCAGCTACAGTATATCTCCACTCACAAAGGATTGAGCACGGACAGACTTTTGGACCAGTTCAAGGAAGAGATCTATCCGATGCTGGTGGAGAGCCTTCTCCATAATAATGATGCAACCATGATGACTACGGAAGGGGCCGCTCCTCTTGTTGCCCCCAAGCAGCAGGAAGAAGATCATCACTCCCTCCTATTGTTGGACCAAGTCAGTTCTGCTATCTACGATGTGGATAGCGCCCTATTCCTAAAGCAGACCCTCGCCTTCGCCTTGCCTCGAATTGTTGCTCAAGGCAACCACAAGTTGTTCAGGCTTGTTGTTCACCGTCTTCATGGAAGCACATGCAAAGAAATACTGCTGGAGGAGATGCATCATGTCTTCCAACATCTGTTACTGAACGAGCGAACGGAGCAACTGGAAGCCGGCATTAGCTTTATCAGCGAGTACCTGCCCTCCACTCCATCCCTGCTGATCAAGACCTGCATCAACAAGTTGCTGAACCGCCTCGTCCTGCTCTTGCCCGACCCCGCTTTACAAGATCAGGTAAAGAGCGCCATGCTAGTGGCGAGGGACATCATGTTTTCGGAATCAGAACCGGACCCCATGACCTACATCTCCAAAGGCATCGGTACCACCGGGGTAACGGAAGATCCAGTTGCTGCCCGTAACAATAACAACAGCACGCTACTTGCTGATTTCCTCAGCACTTTTTTCCTCAGCATAATGGATTATCTTAGCAATATCTTCCTAAATACCGGCCCCCCGCTTCTCTCACAGCACCACCATCATCGTCATCAGCAACAGATGCAACAGCAGGACTGGGCTACCGCCAAAAAAGCAAATGCTCTGCAAAGCCTGGAAGTGCTTATTCAGTTGATTGGACCCCACGTGAACCCGTTTCACCCTAAGGTCATGGCCACATTGAAACTTGTGTTGCGCTACCCTCAACTAGCCCAGCAAGCATGCAAGGTCTGGAATACTTTTATTACGGGGCTGGACATCTCTCAAGTAGGACCTATCCTGAACCAGATCGTGGTGGACCTTCTCCCCTACCTACAATTGCCAGAGTGCATGCCCCAAGTGCAGGCCCTGCTGCGCTACCTCATCGTGGAGCACAAGCCAAGCCTTAAACCTTACTTCAAGGAAATCCCATTTCTGCCGAATGTGCCAGCCCTGGCAGAGATTTGTGAGGTCTTAGAGAGCGAGCAGAAGGTATCAGAAGGAGATTGGCGGGCTCAGCTCCGACACATGATCGAAGGCTTAAGCCATGAGAGCGAGGACGTGCGCCTCCTCGCCCTGGACAAGGTCTACCATCTACTTTGTACACGACGGGAAGAAATAAGGGAGGGTACTCTGCAGGGAGAGCGCGTTGATCCAGTCCTCTGCTCTCTCCTCAAGTGTCTCATCACGATAGGTTCAGGAAGCACTCGCCTCGGTCTTAAAGCCAAGGCCGGGCAGTGCCTAGGTGAGCTTGGGGCCATTGATCCCGGTCGCCTCGACTTGGCCCTTATGAAGCCTGCCTGTCTGCCCTGCTTGGACAAGGACGACAATGATCTTGCGTTTGAACTCATCAACGACTATCTGGTTCCAGTGTTCAGAGCAGCCAATCACACTCGCAAGCAAGATAGGGCCGCTTTCGCTATCCAAAAGCTCCTCAAGTTTTGTGGATGCAGCCATCCTGATGTCCTCCAATTGCTTCCCTCCACATCAGCTACTACATCGGAGTCAGCGACTAGTGTTGGAGTTGACACTGCTGGGGCGGGAGCACGCGAAGCCACTGCCAGCAACAAGCGGAACGCTAGTCCACGAAGAAAAACCGGAGCATCACAGAAATCTAGGCAAGGGCAGAGCTCATCTCCGAGAGCCCAACGAGGCCTGGCCATTTGGCAGCGATTCAAAGAGGACGTGCGGGAGATCATTCGTCCTTGTTTGACTTCTCGTTACAAGCTGCAACCCTCCAACGCACAGTGCCCCACCCCAGTCCATGCTCATGCCTCTGATTTTCAGACTTGGTTGGCTAACTGGGTTGGTAACATGATTCCCCACACCCAAGGAAAGCAGGCCAAGATTTTTGCCGCCTGTTGTGGAGTCGTGAAAAAGGACGACCCCAACACTGCTCACTTTCTTCTGCCCTACATTATACTCAACATTCTTCGCGCTGGCAGTGAGGAGGATCAGCGTGCTGTACGCGAAGAGGTACTCTGTGTTCTCAAGGCTTCAGTTTCTCCCCTCCCTGCGGATAGTGGACCTCCACTATCCCAGCAACAGCAGCGGGACTATGCGGAAGAGGAAGAGCAAGGCCAACGTGGCTACGTTGGTGAGAGTGAACCCCGCATGGAAGAAAGCAATGAAATGTCCGGTTATAGCCAAATGAGCACACAAATGATATTCGAGCTCTTGGATATGTTGGCCAAGTGGACAGAAGTGCAGAAACA
>JAVKOQ010000385.1:0-45524 GCA_031835245.1 Balamuthia mandrillaris | reverse complement strand
CATTCACCCAAAACGTTACTCTTCTGCCTTTCTCCTCTTTGTCGTTTTCTGCTTCTCCTTCTTTTCCAGGCAAACCCCCTGCAGCTATAGCAGACGAGCCAGTCTCCTCAATTAATAGAGTCATGCTGTACTCATCCTTTTTTAGAACTTCGTGAAGGTCATGCAAAGGCAAAGGCGTTATTGTGTCTCCTTTGGGAAAGGAGCGATGATAGAGAATGCTGCTGTGTAACGAGAGGAAAGAGCAGCTCGAACCAGTGTAACTCGAGGAGAAGCGGTCCCGAGGTTTGAGGATTTGCTGCATGTCGGGCTCGGTGAAGAGTCCAAACTCGCAGGTGACGCGCATGGTGAAGTGCAACTTTACGATGAAGCGGTCGAAAAGTGTGAAGAGGGTGTTGCTCATGATGGCTTTGGGATAGCATCCTCTGGTGTCAAATCTTCAGATGTACAAGTGAAACGAGAAAAGAAGTGAGAGAAGAGGAGAGAGAGAATAGAGAGCACGAGGAGAATGACGGAAACAGAATGAACGAGAACGATAAGAGAGAGAGAGAGAGAGAGAGAGAGAGAGAGAGAGAGAACAGAACGAGAAGAGAAACGGTGAAGCAGAACGCATGAGCAGACCTAGTGACTTGTTTGTTGTCATCACTGAATATCCACACGCCCTCTTCAGAAAGCTCTCTGTCCCATGTGGGAGAAAGGAAGGTTTCTTTGAACCGCCTCATCCAACCTTCTCCTGCATGACAAGGAAAAAACAATGGCTTTCAAAACAACAGAAAACAAAAAAAAAACAAGCAGAAGGGTCACAAAACAAAAGCCAAACCCTCCACTGCAACATTGGGAGTTCCAAAGTGAGAGAGGTAGACGGCCTTCCAAACGGCGTCGGCGGAAGCCAGCCGACAAAAGTCTTTGCTGACCAAACAGCAACGAACCACCGAACCAACCCCACAGTTGGACAAGATCAAAGTCTGGTGGTTTTATATTTAGGAAAAAAGCAATTTTCATAAAAAAAGATAAGTGGTTTTTATCGCGAGAGAATGCAAAGGGATACATCCCCTCGGGTGCTCATACCCAAACTTCTGAGGGCACGTCCCGCCATGAAGCTCCTCCTTCCTCCATTGTTGTTTTCTTGCGTTACAGATTCTTGATGGGCGAACCTACGACGCTGTCCAAAATAACTATTTTATCTGTAGACATGATTATTTATCAACGGTTCACAATTATTCGCATAAAAAAAAACACAACACGTCGACACGAAAATGTTAATCAGCATCCGATTTTGATTGTTGACCAATCCTAAAACAAACAAGCCACCTTAATGATTCTGAATTTCTCTTTCACCTAAATCCCAATTCGTGTTCTTTTCCGTGTCGACATATTTGACATCATTCCAGTCGTTTAATTATTTTTTTTTTTTTGGTTGTTGTGCCGTTTTATTGGCGGGGGGGGGTTGTGTTGTCTTTTTGTTCTCTCAACTTTTCACTCACACGCGCACACACTTCCCTCCTCTTTTTTGCTGACCGCGGCGTCGACTTACCTGCAACGACTCCGCACAAACAACAAAACACGAAGTCTTTGTGATTTGAAGTAGTAGTAGTAGTATTTTATTTTTTTTTTCGGTTGCCACTCGAACGAAGGCTTTTTTTTTTTGCTTTGCAAGATTTTGTACCCCTTTTACCCTATTTTTATTTTTTTAACAAGATGAACGACGAAAAGCAAGCTGCCAAGGCCGAGCAGAAGGCTGAGAAGAAGCTTTTGTCCAAGGAGGAAAAATTGGCGGAGAAGGAGAAGAAGTTGGACAAGAAGATCAAGAAGCAGGCCAAGCGCGAGGAGAAGACCAAGAAGAAGGCCGACAAGTTGGAGAAGCTCAAGACCAAGGTCGACACCAGGAAGAGCGAGCTCGGCAGCATGAAGACCACCTCCACCGGCACCGAGGAATAGACTACACCAACTTGGACGATGCGCTCTTGAACAACAGCACAAACAAAATCCAACTCCAATCTAATTAAAAAAAAAACCTAAAAAAAAATCCAAAAAAACAAAAACGTTCCATTCTCTTTCTTGTTTCCCCACACTTTCAATAGGAGGGTTTGAAGGAGGAGGGAGATGGAGTGTGTTGTTCCTGTGTTTTACCAGTCACCGACAGTTTGCTCAGACTTTGCTACTCTCTCTCTCTCTCTCTCTCTCTCTCTCTCTCTCTCTCTCTTTCCATCTCCATTGCTTTTGCAATGGAAAGAACAAGAGACAACCTCGTTTCATGTTTTTCATGGAACAACACAGCTGCACAGGTGTATAACACAGTCAATAACAATATTCTGCTCCTCCATTTGGCCCTATTCGGCTGCCTTCCATGGTTCTTCTTCTTGGAAACTCAAGAACAACTCAAGGAGAGACTTCCAATGCATGACAACCCACCACACCCAAATGAAGCACCGCGCCCATCCAACTATAAAACACCCACCGGCACTCATCCTCCAACTGCCATAACAACAACAACAACCAGCACAAAAACAAGAAGAACAAACCTGCTGACAACAACAACAACAAGGATGAAGCCTGCTCTGATGGTTTGCCTGTGGTTGGCCTTCTTGGCCGCCACCTCTTTGGCTGGCAGGGCTGATGTCAACTATGGTGGAGGCGATGTGCGCTATGATGGCGATGTCGTCACCTACGACGGCGGTGATGTCCGTTACGACGGCGGCAACGTGGTGACTTACGACGGTGGGGACATCCGCTATGACGGTGGCAACGTTCGCTACGACGGTGGTGATGTCCGCTACGATGGAGGGGATATCCGTTACGATGGAGGGGATGTTCGTTACGATGGCGGCAGCGTGGTCTACGGTGGAGGAGATGTTCGCTACGATGGAGATGACATTCGCTACGATGGAGGGGACATCCGTTACGATGGTAATGTGGTGACTTACGACGGTGGTGACATCCGCTACGACGGCTATGATGGAGGCAACGTCTACGATGGTGGTGACGTTCGTTACGATGGCGGTGACATCCGCTACGACGGGTATGATGGAGGCTATGTGCGTTACGATGGTGGTGACGTTCGTTACGATGGTGGTGACATCCGCTACGACGGATATGATGGAGGCGATGTGCGTTACGATGGCGGTGATGTTCGTTACGATGGCGGCAACGTGGTCTACGATGGTGGCGATGTTCGCTATGATGGCGGTGATGTTCGTTACGACGGAGGAGACATCCGCTATGATGGTAATGTGGTTACCTACGACGGAGGAGATATCAGTTACGATGGTGGAGACATCCGATACGATGGAGGTGACGTCCGTTATGATGGCGGCAACGTGGTCTATGATGGCGGTGACGTTCGTTACGATGGTGGTGACATCCGTTATGATGGTGGTGACATCCGTTACGATGGCGGCAACGTGGTCTACGATGGTGGGGACATTGACTACGATGGTTACGATGGGGGAAACGTTGGCTACGACGGCGGCAACGTGGGCTACGACGGCAACGCCTATGATGGCGATGTGGTGGCCTACAATTCCAACAGCGGCGATAAGGATGCCTCCTCTGCTGCTTCTCCAGCCGCGTTCTGGCTCTGAACGAAGGCTGCTTATCGCATCGATCGGCTGCCAATGCTTTGGTTGAAAGTGGAGATTTTTTCTCTTGTGAGTTTTACCACCGGGTCGAATAAAAAAAAAAAACAAGCACAGGCTGTTTTTTCCTTTCCTTTTGATCTGGGCGTGAATGGCAGGTTGGCTAACCTTAACTCCCTCAACACCTCCTGCTTGCCCTCTGCTGGTTCGAGCTCGCTGGCGTTCCTCTCTCTCTCTTTTGCACATTTTTTTCCATAGGCCCGTTGCCTAGTGTTTGTTTTTTGGTAAACGAGGTGAAGCGGTATGATTTCTGGTTGGGCCAGAAATTTCCCAACCAATGAAATATCATAGATTGTAGACCAGAAAAAGGAAATCTGCCAGCCAACATTACCTTCAAAGGAAAAAATTGAAAATCTGTTTATTCGAAAGTTTGAAAAGCGAAATTCAATATTGGCCAAAAAAAAAAACAAAAATAAAAAATAAGAAAAAAAAGAAACGAAAACGGAAATGGAGGAAACAACGACAAACCAAAGCGTGGCCTCTGCGACAGCAGCAGCGGCAGCAACCGGTGCTGCTTCGGTGGTGCACCAGGAAGACGGCGCCAAAAGGACCGCAAAAAGCAAGCATGAGGCGTTTATGTCCTATATCGATCGGATTATGTTATCCGATGATGTTGGTTCGTTTGTTTGTTCGTTCGTTTGTTTTTTTTTTTGTTCAACTGTAACAGTTTCTCCTTTGTTTATTCTTCTCTCCTCCTTCCTTCCTTTTTGCAGAGGCCATAGAGGCTTTTCTTCTGAGTTACATGTCCTACATTCCCGAAGGCCAAAGTTTACCGGATCTATGGATTACCAAGTAACGTTCTTTTTTTTTTTTCAGTTTTTTTTTTTTGGACGTTAATCTTTTTCGTTTGGTGTGAACAAAAAGGTACAAAACCATTTGTGCCAAAGTGCAGCGTGGAGCTGATCAAACAACTATTGTAGAAACGTAACGAACCTATTTTTGTGTTTTTTTCCCGTCACTCTCTTCTTCGTTCTTCTCTCCTTGCTTCTTTCTTCTTTCTCTTTTTCTTCTGCTTTTTTTTAAAAAAATCGATTCTCGCTTCTCTTCATTTCTCTTCTCGCGTCTCGTTGCTCCTCTCGTTGCTCGCCTCTTTTTTCGTCCCGTCTCGTCTCTTCTCTCTCTCTCTCTCTCTCTCTCTCTCTCTTTCTCTTCTCCTCAACTCATTTGTTATTCACAAAAAAATACACGCATGCACAACAATACTCAGACGAATGTTAAACTTTCTGAAGCTTTGGGCCTCCTCCTATCCGGAAGACTTCAGCTCCAAGCACCACAGCGCCCTGCTGGCCATAATCTCCAAAGAGAACGCCGCCAACGTAGTCAACGAGTTCAAGCTCCTCTTCCTCAAGAAGAACCGCTCCAAGCTCTCCCTCAACACCTTCAAGAACTTGGCCAACTTTAAAATGGCAACCAAAGGCCTTAGCACCATCGGCGGAAGCAATAGTGGAGCAAGTCACAACAATCCATTGCTCCACTTGAGTAAAGATGGAGCTTCGAATTTGAAGAAGAGTTCGACTTGTCCGAATCTCGCTGTCTCCATTTCTGCAGCAACGGCAGCAGCGGCAGCTTCTTCTTCGTCTTCCTCTTCTCCTGCTACTTCTCCGCTCGCTTCTCCTTCATCATCCCCTGCTTCCCCCTCTTCGTCGTTGAGTGTGGAAAGCAAAAATGGCGAGAGTAAGAATACGTTGAGAAGCGTTTCGAGTGCTGACGCTTTGGGCGGAGGAGAAAGCCTACTGGAAGACGTTGCAAGTAACAAAAAAGTGAAGAAAGGATCCAAGAAGAGGTTTTCGCGACGAATGAGGTTTCTTTCTTTCACTTTTCTATTCCTCTCTTCATCTCTTCTCTCCATTCTCTCATTCTTTTTCCTCTTTATCTCACACTATATGTTTTGTGCAGGAAAAACTTGAGCAGCTTTTCCGACTTAACAATAGCACGCGAGCTAACATGGATAGAGTCCGAGATCTTCAACTCCATCTCCAGACGCGAGTTCCTGGATCAAGGCTGGCAAAAGCTCAACAAGACCGCGGTCTCTCCGAACATCACAAAGCTCATCACTCGCTTCAACGAGGTCGGCTTTTGGGTGGCCACCGAAATACTGACCAAGGAGGAGAAATACAAAGTGAAGTACATCAAGCGGTTCATAAAGATCGGGCAGGCATGTCTCCACTTGGCTAACTTTAATACTATGATGGAAATCCTTTCTGGCCTCTCTACTTCGGCTGTTCAACGACTGAAAGTTAGTCTTTCTCTGCCTTTCTCTGTCTCTCTCTGTCTCTCTCTGTCTCTCCGTCTGTCTCTGTCTTTCTCTTTCTCTTCTCTTCTCTATTCGATTAACTCTTTTGTATATTCCCGTTTATCTCATTTCTGTTTTCTTTTTGTATGATCTTGTGTTCTGGTTCTCTTTGCTCCTTGCTCTCACTCTCCCCTACTCTCTGTGTTTCTCTTCTCCTTCGTCTCTCTCGCTTTGCTTTTTCTCTCTTTCAAACCTCATAAATGTCTGTCTGTCTGTTTATTTACCTTTGATGAAAAGACCACATGGCAAGCCATTCCAGCGCGATACATGACGATGTTCAACGAGATGCAATCGGTGATGAACCCGCTGCAAAACTTTGCCACCTACCGAGAGGCCCTCGACAAGCGACGACGCAGCGGAGATCCGACGTTGCCGTACATGGGCCTCATCCTGCGCGATCTCACTTTCTACTCTGAAAATCCAATGTATCTTAGCGATGGCACCATCAATGCCGCTCTCCTGTTAGACTATTGGCACCAAATCAAGAAAGTACGGCAGTATCAGTCCAACCATTACAGCTTTCAACGGTTCGCTTCCTCTCTTTCGTGCTTTTTGTCTTTCTCTCAAGAAAGCAAAACTAAAAAACGCTTTTAAACGAATGCAGCGATCATGCAGCATATGAATATTTGAAGTCTTTGGCGTTTATGGACAACGAAGATGTGCTCTATGCGTTGTCGCTGTCCAGTCAACCCAGTCCACGCAGAGGCCAGGACCCTTTTCCTCTTCTCACCAAAGAACGATCCAACACCCTTCCTGCTCAACCAAAGGTACCATTCATTCCTTCTGTTTCTCTGTTCGCTTTTCTCTTTTAGCTTCTGTCCTGCCCCCTCTGCTCCTCTCCTCTTTTGATTCTCTCCTCTTGGCTTACTCTTATAACAACTTGATAGGATTTGCCTTCGTTGAACTTGCGAGAGTACAATTCGATGGACGCGGAGGCGCTCTCCACGGAAACCGAAACAACCGAAACCGGAACAGAAACCAACACCGAGACCAATACGGAGACCGCCAACATGAGCGACAGCGACACAGAAGACGAGGATCTGGACTCTGTTGCTTCTTCTGGCGTTACTCGCCGAAGAAGCGCCTCTGCAAGCGCCATTACCGTAAATATTCTTCTCTCTGCTTCTCTGCTCTTCTCTGCTTCTCTTTATGGTTAAGGAGCGCTTTTCTTCCTTTGTTTCTTATTTGCTATAACGACAATACCAAAAGCAGAATCCGATAAACATGGAAGCGGTAAACGCAAAGCTGAGCGCTGATGGGAAAAAGTTTCTGCAGAAGAAACAACAACAAGAAGAGAAAAAGCGGAAAAAGAAAAAGAAGACCAAGTCCTCCAGCTCCCTGGAGAGCAATAACGAAGCAGAGGAAGAAGAAGCGGATTGTATAGTCACGAAAGATGTTCTCGACAGGCACATGAAAAAGTTCAACGAGCTGAGCGACGCGGTGCTTCGGCCGAAGCAAACACCGCAGGAGAAAGAAAAGGAAGAAAACGAGGAAACGGAGAGAAAAGAAAGCGAGGAAGAAGAAGAAGAGGAGGAGACAACCACGACCACCACGACCACAAAAGAAGAAGAAGAGGAAGAGGAGGAGGACGAGGAAGGAGGAGAAACCACTTTTGACGAAGACACGGAGCCACTCCAAGAACAAGAAGATCATTAACAAACATATAAAACTGTTATTTTTTTTGAACTTTAAATCTTTTTCTTTTTTTTCTATTATTTCTTACACTTTACAATCCAAAGAATAATAGAGATGGCGATGAGCACGACGGCGATGGAGGGGACGATCACCACGATGAGGAAGAGGTCCAGCGGCAGCTTCCCCACGACCGGGTCGTTGTCCACGTCGCCCGTCCAGGGCGTCGGGTCCACGTCGCGCTCGTCCAGGCCCTCGTTGACGAGGAGGCCGCAGATGACCGCCCCCAGGAAGAAGATGAGGGAGATGAAGAACCAGATGACGCCCCAGCAGCGCGGCGTGCAGGGCGTCATCTGGGCGCACTGCGAGGCGTCGCTCTCGTTGACCCTCCGGCGGATGGTGTCGTCATAGATGTCAAACGTGCTGAACATGCAGCTCATCACGCCGACGAAGCTGAGGTAGAGCCGCACGCCCAAAGCCCTCTCGTCCACCCCCGTGAAGCAGAGCGCCAGCAGGCCCAGGAGGATGCAGAGGAAGATGACGCTCACCGTCAGGGCCACCAGGTTCTTCTTGGCCCACCACATGCTGATCAGCACGGCCAGGATCAGGAAGAGCGAGGCCCACACGCTCAGCACCCTGGAGAAGGAGAGGATGATCATGATGGCGCCCCACACGGCCGACCCCAGGTAGCCCGCCGGCAGGGTGATGCTCCGTCGGCCGCCTTCCATGTGGGTCACGCCGCCCTCGTCGAGGTTGACCTCTATGCCCTTGATCTTGGCGCAGGTCAGCACGCCGGCCAGCGCGTGGCTGAGCTCGTGGAGGAGCACCGTGAAGAGCTTCCAGGGAAAGAGGAAGGGGCTGTTCCAGAGGAGCAGGATGATGACGAAGAACGAGCCCGTCATCCCGAGGAAGATCCATTGCTCGGCGGTGAGCTCCCCTGAAACGATGCCATCCAACAAAACGGCTGTCATTCTTTTCTCTCTCTCTCTCTCTCTCTCTCTCTCTCTCTCTCTCTCTCTCTCTCTTTCTCTCTTCTGCTCTTGCTCTCTTCTGTTATTCCAAAAGAAAGAAGAAAGAAAGAGAGCAGATAAGTATAATATAACGAAATGACCTTTTATTAATGAAGCGAATCGAGTTTCAACCTGTTACGCTCCTTAGGCGAAACAACCCAACCACCTGAGAGAACCAAAACCGCGAAAACGAAAAGAAACCAAGATGGAAGCGGCGGAGAAGAAAGAGGAAGAGGAAGGCAAAGCCTGGCCCTCCCTTCTCCCACCCTGGGCAGTCGCCTGCGAACTCTCCTGCAAAGAGCTGAGCTGCTTGCCGAGGGAGTTTGGCCAGCTCACCGCTCTCACCCGCTGCGATCTCTCCCACAACAAGCTGACCTCCTTGCCAAGGGAGTTTGGTCAGCTCTCCGCTCTCACCCGCTGTGACCTTTCCCGCAACCTGCTGACCGCCTTGCCGAAAGAGTTTGGCCAGCTCACCGCGCTCACCCGTTGCGACCTCTCCCACAACGAGCTGACCTCCTTGCCGAGGGAGTTTGGCCAGCTCACCGCTCTCACCCAATACATCGTGGATGGCAACCCCTTGGCAGCACTGCCTTGCTCCATGGTTTGCCTTCTTCCCTGCTTGAAAACGCGCTAGCACCAACCCTTTAAGCTGCAAGAAGCGCTTCTCCAACAAAGGGACGAGCATGAGGAAGAAGAGCAAGAGGGGAAGGAGGAGAAAAAGAAGAAGAAAAGAGTGACGCCCAAGCAAGCACCGGCCACGAGGAACAAGCAGGGAGCCGTGAAAAGTTTGTGGCACTTGAGCGGAGAGGCGGTGCTGAGGAACCAGCTTTTGCCCACAGGCCTCTTGACCCCTCTTCCAGACCCGCCGCCCTTCCCTTGGCTTTCTTCTTCTTCTCCTCTGAAGGTGGAGCGGACCACACACCAGCAGCAAGGAAGGACAAAAGGAGGAGGAGAACGGAGAGGGGAGAAGGAGGTCATTATGAAGGGGCTGGTGCTGCCGGAAGAAGTGAAGGAAAGACTGGAAAAGTTACAGCGAAGATGTGATGCTTGTGCACAGTTGTTTTTGGAGGCAGAGGCAGAGGTGGCGGAGGAGCAGCAGAAGGAGGAGGGGGAGGAAGCTGCTGCTGCTGCTGAAGGGCAGGCAAGGGAAGTGGTGAGGAGGCATTGGGACGAGGAAAGCGGGGTGTGGTGGGAGTTGTTGTGCTGCGGCCAGGGCTGCCTCCACCGGCCCCTCCCTGCTGCCCGTTCCAAGTAGTTTCTTCTCCTTTTGCTTTTCTTTTTCTACCTGTTATCCTCAACACAACAACAACAACAAGGAATAAAAAGAAAGCAAAGGACAAGGCAAACAACCACCATCCAGCTTCTTGCTCCCAACTGTTGTCTTTGGCTGCTCACCCAGAAGTTTTAACTAAAATGGAAGCAGCAGCAGCGGAGAAGAAAGAGGAGGGGGAGGAAAGCACGACCCTTCCCCCCCCTGCTCCAACGCGTTGCACACTCCACCGACTGCGACCTCTCCCGCAACGAGCTGACCGCCTTGCCGCAGGAGTTTGGTCAGCTCACCGCTCTCACCCACTGCGACCTTGACCACAACAAGCTTTCATCCTTGCCCTCCGAGTTTGGCCAGCTCATATCGCTCACTCGATACAGGCTCTCCTTCAACAAGCTGACCTGCTTGCCGAGGGAGTTTGGCCAGCTCCCCGCTCTCACCTACTGCGACCTTGACCACAACCAACTGACCTGCTTGCCGAGGGAGTTTGGTCAGCTCTCCGCTCTCACCCGCTGCGACCTCTCCTTCAACCAGCTGAGCACCTTGCCGAGGGAGTTTGGCCAGCTCTCCTCTCTCACCCGCTGCTACCTCCATAATAACAGGCTGAGCTGCTTGCCGAGGGAGTTTGGTCAGCTGACCACCCTCAACTATTGCAGGTTGAGTGGCAACCCCTTGGCAGCACTGCCTTGCTCCATGGTTTGCCTTCTTCCCTCCTTGAAAATGTTCTTTCTTCAAACCTTTCAACGGCGAGAGCTTCTCCAACACACAGAAGAGAATGAGAAAGAAGAGCAAGAGCAGAAGGAGAAGGAAAAGGGGAAGAAGGAAAGAGTGAAACCCAAGCAAGCACCAGCCACGAGGAACGGAGCCGTGAAAAGCTTGTGGCACTTGAGTGGAGAGGCGGTGCTGAGGAACCAGCTTTTGCCATCTGGCTTGTTGACCACTGTTCGAGACTCGCTGCCCTTCTCTTGGCTTTCTTCTTCTCTTCTGAAGGTGGAGAGCACCACAAACCAGCAGCAAGGAACCAAAGAAGAAAGGAAAGAAGAAGAAGAAGAAGAAGAGAGAGGGAAGGTGGGGATGGGGGTGGTGCTGCCGGAAGAAGTGAAGGAGAGACTGCAAAGACTGCAGAGGAGATGTGATGTTTGTGCACGCTTGTTTTTGGAGGCAGAAGCAGAGGTGGAGGAAGCAGCAGAAGAAGATGAAGGGCAAGCAAGGGAAGTGGTGAGGAGGCATTGGGACGAGGAAAGCGGGGTGTGGTGGGAGTTGTTGTGTTGCAGCCAGAGCTGCTTCCACCGGCCCCTCCCTGCTGCCCGTTCCCTTGCACCCAAGTAGTTTCTTCTTCTTTTGCTTTTCTTTCTCAACAAATACAGAAACCCATCGCTTTTTAGAGCCGCTCTCCACTCTGCTCCCTGTTTTCACGGGTTGGTTGTTGCTAACGCGCTTGGTTTCATCCGGCCTAGGCTTTGTCAGAGAGAGATAGGAAGAGTGTCGATAAGGGGAGGAAGGAAGACTCGACACACCGCCGCGATCATTTCGTCGCATTACCGCCGGACAAGCCAACGGCCGACGAGTGGTTCCGGAGGATGTGGACGAGGTCAAGGACGATCATGTAGACATGGTCGACGCTATAGAGGACAAAAACCCCCAACCAGGTTCTTCATCCAACAGCCATGGGCAACAGCTACACCTGGAAGACCTCGCCTCGCATTCCACTGACGAGTATCGATAAACTCACCAGCACGGCTGGCTAACGCCTCCGCCACCACTTTATCTTCTTAGGCACCAGCGCCTCTCAGTCATCTCAACCAGGAGACTCTCTCTGTCGTCCTTCTTTCCTCTGGCTCCTAAAGGTATCGTGCTCGACGACAACAGCATCGGCACAGGCAACCCCTGAACTCTTCGAGGCGAGCGATAGCGGTCAAGCAGTGGTCCCATAAAACGGAAGCTCCTCCTTGCATCCAACGCTTTCGCATACGACCTCTCGCAAAGCGTGGACTTGGCCTCTCCCCTCCAAGAAGAACGAAGCCACCCTGCGACCTCTCCCACAACGAGCTGAGCGCCTTGCCGAGGGAGTTTGGCCAGCTCTCCTCTCTCACCCACTGCAACCTCTCCTTCAACCATTGACCACCTTGCCGAGGGAGTTTGGCCAGCTCTCCTCTCTCACTTGCTGCGACCTCCGCAATAGCCTGGTGAGCTGCTTACCAAAGGAGTTTGGCCAGCTCTCTGCTCTCACCCACTGCGACCTCTCCTGCAACAGGCTGAGCTGCTTGCCGCAGGAGTTTGGCCAGCTCTCCGCTCTCACCCGCTGCGACCTCTCCCACAACCAGCTGCGCTCCTTGCCGAGGGAGTTTTACCAGCTCTCCGCTCTCACTGAGTGCAACCTCTCCTTCAACAAGCTGACCGCCTTGCCAAAGGAGTTTGGACAGCTCACCTCTCTCACCCACTGCGACCTCTCCTGGAACCAGCTGAGCTGCTTGCCGAGGGAGTTTGGCCAGCTCTCCGCTCTCTGCCGGCGGGATAAAGCGGATATCCGCGGATAACTTCTATAAAAGGTAGGTATCCACAAAATCCGCTCGGATATCCGATCGCTATGCTTATCCGCCCGGATATCCGCCAGAGGGCGGATAATCAGCGTCCCGATTAGGAAAGCCAATAGCAGAGAGGAGAGAAGAGAGGGGAGAGGACATGATCTCGGTGACGTGGGAGTTTCTTCCTATTGGTCAGTTTCATATTTTCCCCTCCAGCCGATTTTAGTTTTCTGTTTTAGTTTCTAAAATTTAAAATCTAAATCTTGAAAACAAGGCAGAGGAAGAAAGAGCCTTAGTCGAAAAAGCAGAGGAAGAAAGAGCAGTTGGGAGAGGAAAAAATGAAGAGACCCAAAAGATTCTGTTGATGGTTCCCATGGTTGCTTGTAAGACTTGACAATTGGTACCGTAGGCCCCTGTGCGCTTTTTCTTTGTATTTCTGATATTCGCACTCACTTTATTCACAATTATTTCACCATCGCGTCACTTGCCTAACGACCATTTCTACTTGGTGCGTTTCGTTTTTTCTCTGCATGTCAGTAAGAAGAGGTTTGTGATCATAGCAAAGAAAACCTTTACAACTATTTGCTTATTCTCTTTTCATTCCCCTCTCTGTTCATCTTTCTGTCCCTTCCAAAGAAGGCCTTGAATCAGGCGGAACCGAGTTCAACCAACAAGAACGACGCTGCGGCCAGTACCGTTCCAAAGCAGGTGATGAACCTCAACGGAGCATAGCGCACAGGAAGTGGCTCTGCAGCGAACGTGATCTAGGCAGCAATGAGCAGCAACGTATCAAACTCATCTCCCCCCCTTCCCTTGTTATTTTTTTTTACTGCAATAAAATTAAAATTTTTCAGACCAATAATAATTTTCTGATAATTATCAACGATAATCAATCGGAGCAGCATGACGTCAGTGGCTTCCCAAAAAGGAACTCATCATATTATTTTTCAAACCCGTATCATAAAGTTTTTCAAATAAAAACAGCGGATATCCGACCGAATATCCGCGGATATACGGTACGGATACATCCGCCGGATATCCGGAGCTGATATCCCGCCGGCAGAGGCTCTCACTGTTTCCACCGGCAGAGAAGAAGAGCAATGAGGAGGGGACGAAAGCACAGCCCTTCCCCCCCTTCTCCAACGCTTTGCACACTCCACCACCTGCGACCTCTCCTGGAACCAGCTGCGCTCCTTGCCTGAGGAAGTTTGGCCGGCTCTCCATTCTCACCTACTGCGACCTTTCCCACAACCAGCTTTCATCCTTGCCGAGGGAGTTTGGCCAGCTCTCCGCTCTTACCTCCTGCGACAAAAGCTGGTTTTTCACTTGTTTTTGGAGGCAGAAGCAGAGGCGGCGGAGGAGGAGGAGGAAGCAGTAGAAGAAGAAGGGCAAGCAAGGGAAGTGGTGAGAGGCATTGGGATGAGGAAAGAAGGGTGTGGTGGGAGTTGTGTTGCAGCCAGAGCTGCTTCCACCGGCCCCTTCCACATTCCGATTTGCCTCTTCTACGAAGTAAATGAGCAACAAGAAATAATAACCAGAAAGAAAGATAGACACGTTTATAAATGATGGTGAGAAACGACGGAAGCAACGCGGCACTCGGAGTGAGTGACGAGAACATAAAGGCGTTGAGGTAATGAGAAAGATAAAGGAGACGGAACCATCGATCGAAGGATGTATTCTTTGGCCTGTGGTGCTCTTTGTTGTCTCTCTTCTCGCCCTTTTTTTTTTGTTGTTTAAACATACGTTAAAGAAAAGAAGATGAAAGAAAAAGAAGAGAAAAGAAACAAAGGAAAGGAACGCAAAGAGAGACAGAAATTGAAGAAAAGACAGAGTACCAAAAGAATGAGCGTTGGTATGATGATAGAGGAAAAGACTTTTGGCTTGGGCCAAAGCATCTCCTTTGCTCAACACGACCTCATCAGCTGCTGCCATGTTGGTATTCATCATATTTGCCATCAACCGACCCACCACTTCATTTTGATTAGGTAACTATCCAGAAGAAGAAAAAGAGATTAGAAGAAAGAAAGAAAGAAAGAAAGAAAGAAAGAAAGAAAGAAAGAAAGAAAGAAAGAAAGAAAGAAAGAAAGAAAGAAACGACAAGAAAGAAACGACAAGAAAGAAAGAAAGAAGAAAGAAAAAGAAAGAAAGAAAGAAAGAAAGAAAGAAAGAAAAGAAAGAAACGACAAGAAAGAAACGACAAGAAAGAAACGACAAGAAAGAAACGACAAGAAAGAAACGACAAGAAAGAAAGAAAGAAACGACAAGAAAGAAACGACAAGAAAGAAAGAAAAAGAATGAAAGAAAAGGCAGAACCTTGTGCAAGAGAGAGGTGGCAGCAGCACATAACTGTTCTGTTTGCGTAATAATTTGAAGCAACTGTGTTTGAACGGTTGTTCTGTTGTTTGTTTGTTTGTTTGTGTGTTTGTTTGTTAAGAAATGAAAAGAAGATCATCAATAAGAGAAGAAAGAAGGACATCGCAGAAGGAAAAGTTACGTGATGGCAGCCGTATCAATGGAGCGTAAAGTTTGACGGAGGGACTCCAGTGCCTCTTTCACTGGTGCTATGTGAACAACACACGGCAGCCTACACAATGAACTGTATGCACAAGATAAGCCCACTCCCACCATTCTTAGGTATCGTGTCAGAAAACTTCGTTAGAGGAAGAAAAAAAAAAAACGAAAGCAGACAGAAGAAAGAAAACAAGAAGGAAGAAGAACGAAAAAGAATGAAGCAAAGACGGAAGACAGAAGACAGAAAAAATAAGGGCTATGAAAAGGAGATAAAAGGTATGTACTGTTGCATGAAGGAAAAGGGAGAGAGCGTTTCCAAGTAATGAATAGCCTTTTCAGCCTCTTTGTTATGGTCGAACAACAACTTCTGGGAGGTGATGGGCACTGCTTTTGCTTCTTGCCACGTTTGTAACCACAGATTGTTCGCCATCTGCATTCGAGTGCTCAAATATCCAACCATCGTTTTTCCGTTCTCTTCAAACTCGAAATAATTTGGTAACTTTATCTCTTCTTCTTTTTCTAGTTGACCCTCGTTTTCCTCTAATGCATTTTCGTTTTCTTCTTGTTTATCTTCTTTCATTTTTGTGGCTTCGTCTTCCTTGCGTTGTTTGCGTTCTTGTTTCTTTCGTGCATAGTCAGCGAGCATCTGCTCTTTGCTTTCTACAATCCAATCGCTGGGAGAGTACCATCGCACGAAATCCTCTAACATGCAACCCGGGTTTGCTGCTTTGAACGCTTCCATGTCTGGTTTCATTTGTATCTTATTAACCACAAAAAGAGGAGAGAAGTGACGAAGGAAAGAAGAACAAACCAGAGAGTAATGATGCGCTTTGCATCTTTGCTCGAATCTGTTGAGCCTCAATCGAACTTCCCAGTTCCTCAAATATCTTCTCTTGTTCCTCCAACATGTCTTCTGTCATCCATCCGTGGGGTTGTGTAAATGGAACCCACATTTCTTCTCCACTCGCTAACAATCTTTCTGTTCTATTTCTCTTGTTTGCTTCTGGTTTCTTTTCATTCGCTTCTTGTTCTTCGGAAGGAGCAGAAGAGATGATGAAGAGTTCTTTTGCCCCTTTGCGTCCTTGTTGTGAGTTGTTTGTTGCTTCGTTGATGTTGCCATTGCTTGTATCAGTCTCTTCTTGTGATGAAGGGTCTTCTGGTAACTAAAGAGAATACAGATGTTACTTGTGCTGTCGTTGAACTCTAAGAAAATTGGAGACAATGAAAGAATACCTCTATTTCAGCATCATCCCAACCGTTGGTTTCCGCTGCTTCATCATCCTCTAAACCAATGTCCCATCCTTTATCTCCTTCTTCTTCTTCTTCTTCTTCTTCAACTAGTTCATCCTCAGTGAACGCAAATCTACTGGTTATCACGTTTTGCTCTTGTTGTGGATTGTCTTCTGATTGCTGGAGGTCTTCATTGTAACGTGCTGCTGCCTTGAGTTCTTGCTCTATTTCTGCATTTGACTTTTCTCCTAATGCTAACTTACGTTCGATGCAGTAATTTATCTAATAGTTGTTTTCATAAGCAGAAGATAACATGAAGCTGAAGGTGAAGAAGCAGAAGAGAAGAAGAAGAAGCAGAAGAAGTAGTAGGAAAAGAGGAAGGAGATTAAGATAAAGCGAGAAAAAAAACCAGTTGTAGCTTTTGATAAAGAAGACAGGTGCTATAGTTCATTCTTTGGCGTTCAATCCGTGGAATAAACTTGAGGTTGTCCCAATGCCATCTGCATTCTTTCACAAACTCGTTCCACACAACTGCTATCGCTGTAAGAATTCCATGAGAATATGATACAATTACGTTAAGAAAAACAAGGAACGGGCAGAAGAAAACAGAAGAACCAAGTAATTGAGAAGAGACTTACCGTTAAGACCCTCGAGACTCAACAAACAAGAAGATAAAGAAGACAACAAAGAACCAGGTGGCGCTGACTTTAGCGATCGTTGAAGCTCCACGATCGGTTGAGAATAGCTGGGAAAGTAACGCTCCTCATTAGTTTGTTTCGTGGATGTTACCTCTGAAAACTCTTTTTCAGGATCGAATAAATATTGAAGCATGCTGTCTATTTCTTGTGCTGTTGGAAAGTGAGCTGCTGATTGCAAGGAAGCGGCCAACGAACGGCCAATTGATTCCATCGCGTATAACACTCGAGCTTCGCCTTCCATCTCATTCGTGGGTCGTCCCTTCGGCACTGGTATGTGTAAAGAGGAGTTAGCGGAAAGAAAATAAAACGCAAAACAAAAGGGATGAGAACCAGATAACAAAAGATTGTGCATAGAAATCCATTTCTTTGACTCAATGTAAGCAGACAAAAAGGACTTGAGCGACTCTGATAAAAAGTAGACATTACTGGTGAAGAAGAAAAAGTGAGTATTCACAAAGAAGAAGCGCTTTTCTCTTCTCTGTTGAACGTACTTTTTTTTGTATATACACCGCAAAGACCACTTCGGCTCTGTTTTCACAACAACGCCTTCCACAGAAGATGCACCTGGTGTTAAAAAATTTTTGTTGTGAAGAGATTCCCGTGGAGACAGTACTTGAACAACGGGAGCACTCTCCCATGTGACCGCCAAATGCATCGCTTGCCAATGATCCAAGTTAGTTCAGGAAGAATAATAGAGAGTAGAATTGTACCATCTATTGGATCTTTGGTAGTGCCCCAAAGTAACTCTGATTCCCAGAATCCCTCCAATGGCTTCGTTTTGTTTGATTTGTTGTTGTTTGCTGTAGTAGTAATAAGTGGAAAGGCTAGAAAGAAAGGTAGAGAGAAAAGCGAGAAAAGAAAGAGCGGAGGCACAGACCTTGGCGATATACTTTGCGATTTCTGTTTCTCATGCGTTCCATAAGATCTTTTCGTCAGGCGTTATGTTCCCAATCTCCTCTCATATAAGTATGTCGCGCAGCAAAACAGATATCCTCTTCCTGCTTTCTTCTTCCTCTCTGTGTATTCGAGAGCTCTTCTTCAAGGAAGCCATTTTCCTCTCGAGCGAATGCCGATTCCGGTTGAAACTGTTGTGCAAAGCGTTGAAGGATGGGAGAAGCTGTTTGCCAGTGAGAAGGAGTAGTATGCCTCATGTTGCATTCCCAACGCACACTCGTGTTGGAGGGAGGATGGGCCATATACCCAATGTATATTCCTTTCCACCGTTCATCCTTGGGAACAAAAATAGGAACAGGACTTTTAGTTGGAAGACCAAGCAGAAATGAGAATGAAAAAGTTTAGTGTTTTTTGAAAAAGGTAAATTGAAAGTGGTGCTGGAGGTATATGTACATACCATTGCGTTTCTTGGATGGCTATAGCGATGGCACTTAGTAAGTGGTTGGCCTGGTTGTTGGTGGCTCCCATTTCTGATATAGGTGCCAATATCAAGAAGTCCTTCACTCCAAACCTGCAGGACAATATGTTAATTCCACTTACAAGAGAGAGTAGAGAGAAAAAAAACCGAAGAGAAGAGAAGAGAACGATGAAGAGAAGAGAAGAGAAGAGAACGATGAAGAGAAGAGAAGAGAAGAGAAGAGAACGATGAAGAGAAGAGAAGAGAAGAGAAGAGAACGATGAAGAAGAGAAGAGAAGAGAAGAGAAGAGAAGAGAAGAGAACGATGAAGAGAAAGAGAAGAGAGAAGAGAAGAGAAGAAAGAGAAGAGAACGATGAAGAGAAAGAGAAGAGAAAGAGAAGAGAGAAGAGAAGAGAAGAAGAGAACGATGAAGAGAAGAGAAGAGAAGAGAACGATGAAGAGAAGAGAAGAGAAGAGAACGATGAAGAGAAGAGAACGATGAAGAGAAGAGAAGAGAACGATGAAGAGAAGAGAAGAGAAGAGAACGATGAAGAGAAGAGCGAGAGAAGAGAAAATAAGAAGAAAAGAGAAAGGATGAGAAGGCGATAGAAGATAGAGCATAGAAGACAGAAAGAAAAGTAAACCATCGTTGAAGGTGATGAGCACGAGAAGGAAAGTCCTTGCCACCATCTAATATAGCTTGCAAAGCCTCTGGCAAAGCGTGCTCACTTCTGTCTCCGTCCGCACTTCCCCTCTTTGGAGAGAGTGAGGACAGCTCCCCTTCTCCCTTTGCTTGTTCTGTCTCTGCGAACTGGTACATAAGCTGATAGTTGATAGAGTCGTATTGAAAGACTTCTCTGACGGTCAGCATGGTCTCCCCTGGAGTGGAGGCATTGGCACCTTGCGTTGGACGTTCCTGTTGAGCGAGTTTTTTTTTTTAAAAAAAAGAGATTAAGATAAGAAGAGAGACGGAAAGAAGAAGGAAAGGAGAGAAGCAGAGAAGGGCATACTCCATTGGAATACGCGTGAAGGGAGAGCTTCCATTTGACCAACGTGTTCTCGATACGAGCTACAAATCTTATGAGCCAATGAATGTGTTGTGTGAGATTTAGAAATGTAACAAAGAGAGAGAAAGAAGAAAAAAAACGCACTTCTCAAAGGGAGAGGCAAGAGTGTAATCCACGATTTCAAAGGGCTCCTCTTCCCCATGGTCCTCTTCTGTTTCCTCCTCCTCCGCTGCAGCTTGTTGTTCCATCTGTGCTGTGGCCAACAGCTCATCCCTCAAGTCCGCCGCGTCATCGTCGTCGAGCCTCCCCCCTGAGAACAACCGCTTTTCCTCCTCTTCCTCCTCCTCCCTCCCTTCTTCTCTTCTCTCCATCTTTTCTTTATTTTTTGGTTTGGGTTCATCACACCACTTGCACAAAACCTGCTCAACCTGACCACGGAAATCATTTTTTTTTGGAGTATTTTGTTCGATTTTTAATTGGGTAATTTTTTGACGACGGTTGGAGATCTGTTAACAGATAGATCACACTGTTATGATTTTCTATTGGTGAAATGTTAATTAATCAAAGACAAAAGAAAGGAAGAAAGGCGAAGATGGATGGTGCAGAGCGGCGTCTTCCCTTGCAAAAGGTATGGGACTACCTGCAACAAAAAGAGGCCGAGGTCAACAACAACCTCTCCTCCACCACTCGCGTCTTGCAGTGCCCTTGTGGCCTCTGCTTGGAGGATGACTCTGCCCACATTCTCTCCAATGCGCTCATCGTTGCTGCCGGCTACTCCGAGCTGGACGCTGGCCCAGGAGAGAGCATGCGGAAGGGCGGGCGCTTCGACTTTGTGGTCTGCAGCCAAGGCAGGCCCATCAAAGCGGACGACCTTCAGAGCTGGCTGAAACGGAGGGGAACGCAGCTGACGGAAAGGCCTGTCGACAAAAATTTCCCTCCGCAGCTGTACCTCAACTACCAGGAGCCGATTCGGGGCAAGTCTCACGTGGTGCTTCGGAGGGGAGAGGTTGCTGCCCCTCCCTGCGGAGCTTTTGACATGTGGCCTGTGCAGCAGTATTTTGTTCTTTGAGGAGCTTACAACAACACAAAACCTATTCTCTAGCTCGGTCTCTCTCTCTTTCTCTCTCTCTCTCTCTCTCTCATTACACTTGCGTTAGCAACGTTTCTACTATCTCAAGAATGCTCAAGCTGATGAATGTATGCATCGGTGGCTGCATTTCGTTGACAGCACAAAACCTGCACAGCTGCACACATCCCACCACTGCAAGAGTCAATCCAACCAACTATTATATTATAAATATTTTTTAAGGACAAAAAAAACCTTAGTATACATACAAAGCAAGGAGAGCGCGAGAAGCACGGACCTGAAAGGGCAGAAAGAGCACCCCAAACACGTGAGGCGGAGCGAGCGAAAACGCTATGGTGAGCAAACCGGCAAGGAAAACGATGGCCAGCCCGAACACGAATTGAATGAGCCCATGCTCCTGCAGTTGCAAGAAAAGAGAGGCTTTTGCCTTTGATGGTGCTGTCCTCTATGTCGAACTGTTCCATTGTTGCTTTTTTTTCGCCTTTGTTTGGCTTGTTTGCACTCCAAGCAAAAAAGAATATTAAAGCATCAACTCGAGATAAGGCGAATTAATACCCTTTGCCGGTCGACGAGCATAACAGCAGGTTACCTTGTAAAAAGGCAGAGAGACATAAAAGATACATAATATATTTACCGTCTATGCTCACTCAACAGGAAGCACAAATCCAGCGACTTTCTCTTGGACGAGGGAAGAAGCCTTCGCCAAGGATTCCACGCTGGTGCTCTCCAGAGTCACTCGAACGGAAAGCTCGGGGTTTTGCCATTGTGGATAACTTCCAATGCTCACCTCTGGGTATTTGTTTTGTACAAATATCAACGCTTCTGCTATATCTCCTTCCGCTGTGTTTTGAGTTTATTAGATGAATGCAAGAGAGGAAGACATGAAGAAACCACAAGAAAGAACATAAGTACGCACTCATTTTCGTTCCGATAATGGATCTATGCAACTTCATTCCTTGTGGCAGCAAGTCTTTGTGGTGCTCCAAAATCCGTGTATACAGCTGCGGTACGCCTGGCAGCACCCAACACCTTTCCTTCATTACTACCAAAGGAACCCATAACGCTGTAAAGCATTCAGGTGTCACAAAGAGGAACGCAAAATGAAAACGAAAAGAAAGAAAAAGAAACGAAAGAAAGAAATGAAAAGAAAGAAACGACAAGAAAGAAAGAAACAACGACAAGAAAGAAAGAAAAGAAAGCACAAACGAGGCGTATAGAGTATCTTGGCCCCGACCGGCAACAAAGCCATCCGCTTCCTGCTCTCGTTCAACGCCACGTTCCGCGGCTGGTACCACTCCCTCATCCTGCGCAGCGTCTCCTCGTGGTGGGCCAGCGGGGTGCCGAAGGCCTGGGCCACGGCCTCGTAGGTCACGTCGTCGTGGGTGGGGCCGATCCCTCCGCTGGTGAAGACCAGCTCCGCCTGCTCCATGAGGCGGGCCAGCGCTTCGACGATCTGCGGGACGTCGTCCCTGACCACCTCCACGCAGCGCAGCTTGATCCCCCTCTCGAACATGAGCTTGGCTAAAAATTGAGTGTTTGTGTCTGATGAACGAAGGAAAGAACAAAGTCAGTCAGGTTGGGCTATGTAGAAAAGAGTTTCGGTGGCACCTAAAACTTTGCCAGTGAGAATCTCATCGCCGATGATGAGGCCGGCAGCGGTGGGCGCTTGCAAAGTGGAGGAGGGAGAGGGAGTCCCGCTGTGGTCCCTGAAAGCGGCCGAGGAGAAGGATCGCAGAGGAGAAGAAGCTCGCAATATCGCGAAGGAAAGGCCACGTGACCAAGCATGCCGGGTTCCACTACCACAAGGCCAAAGCCTTGCAGCAAGAAGAGTAAAGCCTCCTTTGCTCTTCATCTGTTCCGCTTTCTGGCAACTGACATCGAAAGGTGCACAAAAGCACCTATATTTCTGCAGCTCCTGACTTCAGCCTGTACCCAAAAAAGGAAATTTTGTCGACGACTGATCGAATGACACGAAATTTCTGATACTTGTCGACAAGTATTCGCGTCGTCATGAAATTCATTAAAGAAAAGACCACTACACAAATAGACAAAGGAGAAGAAGAGAGAGAGAGAGAGGATGTTTGCCCTCAAGAAGACGTTGCGCAAGATAGGGTTTGGAAGGCCAGAGCTGCACAAGAACCTTCTCAACGAGTCCTACTTTGCTTTGCGCTCGGTACGTTTTTGCAAAACACTGAATCCATTTCATTTCCATCAGATGGAAATCGAATTTATGGTTTTCTTTTTGCAAAAAACAACAACAACACCAACAGACGTTTGTTCATGGTGTCCCCGAGAAAGCTTGTGCTCTTGCCTACGACCCAGTCCTTCAAATCCTGGCCGTTGGCTCTTCCTTTGGCACCATAAAGATGTACATATGTTTCTTTTTATTTCATTTTTATTTTTCATTTTTTATTTTTCATTTTTCATTTTTTATTTTTTATTTTATTTTTTATTTTTACTTTTATTTAAAAAAACAAAAAAAAAACAGCTTTGGCAAATCAGGCATAGAGCTGTTTCTCCAAAGCGCCAAAGTGGCACCCATTCGACACATTGCATTTCTCACGAACCATGTACCGTCAGACCCGACCCCTTTCTTGCTCGCTCGCTCGCTTGCTTGCCTTCCTCTTTCATTCTTTCTTTCGTTCTTTTTCTGCTGTTTTTCATTCATTCATTTTTTGACTTACTTTTTTTCTTTTTTCTTTTTTTCTTTTTTCGGTTTTTTCTTTTTTCTCTTTTTCTTTTATTTCTTTTTTTTTTCTGTTTTTCTGTTTTTCTGTATTCTTATTTTTCTTTGTTCTTTTTTTTTCTGTTTTTCTCTTTCTTTTTCTTTCTTTCTTTTTTCTTTTTATTTTTTTTTTATCTTTGTTTGCTTTTTGTTGTTATTTTTTTGCAGAATGCGTTGTTGTGCTTTTTTGACCATTTGGTGGAAGAATGGGACTTGGTCACAGGCGCCATCAAGTGCCATAAAACTTTCGATACCAGGTTCTCCTTCATCCTTCTTCCTTCTTCTTATCTTCTCTCTTCTATTTCTTCTTCCTGCTCTTGTCTTCTCCTTCTTCCTTCTTTCTGCTGCTTTGGTTCTGAAATTAAACCCAAAAACAAAAATAACAACAGCAAAATAACAACAGTGGAAGTTGTTCCAGCGGGCTCTCAACACTTTATCTTCGTAGGACAAGCCAATGGACGCATCAGCATGCTCAAAGCGGAACATGCAACAAAACCTCTCGTCCTCTCCTCCTATGCTATAGAACCACAGCTAAGAGATGCAGGCAAGCCTTTAGCCTCTCCTAACAACCATCAAGAAACGAACAGCGGCGGTGAAAGCGTAGTTTGTTTGGCGATCAGCCCCGTTAGCAATAACGACCTGTTGATAGCACATGCCGATGGCCTTATAGTGCTTTGGAACCTGAAGCTGAAGAAAGCAACGAGAAAGTATTATGCTGCTAACGTATGTCTTCTTTTCTTCTCTCTCTCTCTCTCTCTCTCTTTCCTCTTCTCTCGTTTTTTATGCTGTCCAATCCTCTAATTTTCGTTGTTTTTTTCTATATTCGTAAAGCAGGCTTTGACAGCAATTGCTTGGCATCCTGAAGGCAAGCGTTTCATAAGTGGACATGGTGATGGACAGCTCTTCTCTTGGAAAGTCAAAACAAGCAAACCTTATCGTGCCTTTCACAGTTTGTTCCCAGTCCTTTTTGTTACTCTCTCTCTCTCTCTCTCTCTCTCTCTCTCTCTCTTGTGTCTGGTGTCTCGTGATGTGCTCATTGTTTGTACTTTTAAAGCTACTGCAACAGATGAGAAATATTTCCCAGTCTCTCGTTTAGAATGGACCAGAGTCAAAGAGTAATTTCCGTTACTTACATTATTTCACCTTTCATATGTTAATTTTCTTTTGGACCATTCAAAAGGGAGGGAATGCTCTTCATACAAGGGGGTGGCCCGCTAGCGGAGCCTTATGGCATTTCAGTATTGCAGGTTCGCTCCCTCCCTCTCTCTCACAGCACTCACCCTCACTCATTTTCTCTTCCATGTTGTATAAATAAACAAATTCTACTAAATAGGGGAAGTGGCCGCACCAAAGAAGTTCTATTCCTTGTCCTAATGGCCTAAAACAATTCGCCCTTTGCCATACGTCTCCTTGGCCTGGAGGTACCTTTCTTTTCTCCACTCTCCTGTTCGTTTCTCTTTCTTTCTCTGTCTTTGTCTGTCTGTCTCTCCCCTCTCACTTTAGCTTTTTTGTTTTGTAGGTTGTGACCCGACATCATTGTTTCTTTTGACCACTGGTGGCGAATTGTGCGGTTACACAATCACCAAGTCGTTAGGCTTCAAACCAATTGCGCACCCTCCCTCGTTGCTGTTCCAAGATTCACAAATCATTCACATGAAGCTCATTTCCAACTGCGACAAACAGCTATTCTCCGACTTTATTGCAGCTGGCGACGTTCGCTACAATCCTACGGTACCACTTAACATTTTCTCTTTCTCTCTCTCTCTTTCTTGATCTCTTCTTATTCTTCTGTTTTCCGTTAGTATTGGCTGAAAGGCGGGCAGTTTTCACAGAAATTACATTTGGGACAAGATTTACTTATCACTTGGTACTGTACCTGTACTTACTTGCATCTATTCGTTCTTTTGTATTTTCTCATGCTTTTTTTCATTGCTGAAGTCATGATAACGGAAAGATTCGGTTTTGGGATGGAACCTCCGTTGCTCTTCGTTTGGTGCTCTCTCTGCGAATCGGTGCAGAAAACTCCGTTCCAGCTCACAAAACCAAGAACCAGAAGCAAAAGAATGGTTCCATGGCTGTTGAGAAGACAGCATCATCACAACAGCATTTCGTGACCACGTTGTGCTTCTGCCCACAATCTCGAACATTGGCTGTAGGGTGTGCCAGCGGAAGCGTTTTTGTTTACACATTTTGGTTCTCTCTCTCTCCCTGCTCCTTTCTTTTTCTTCTCTTCTCTCTTGCAATCTCGAAGGATAACACCATTTTTTAGGCTGGCGGAATCAGAGGGTGCTAAACCACCAACAAAAAGTGTGTATAAGGAGCAAACAAGAGCAGCTTCAACGACGATCTCCTCTTCAGCAGACACTCGTTCTTCATCTGAAGATGTTCCTCCAACTACCGGTGCAAGTGATACACAAGAATCGAATCCCGACACTACTTTGACAGAAACCGTAACTGAAGGCGACGGGCAACAAAAAGAAGAGAAACAAAAAGAAAGCGAAACGCAACACCCATCAACAACGAAAGAAGAAACAATTTCGATCGAAAAGGGAGAGGAGAAAGGAAAAGGAAAAGAAAAAGAAGGAGATGGAGAATCCAACAACCAAAGTAGCAATGATCAAGATTCTCAAACGCCTTCATCAGTAGAGAACAAAAAACTTTTCTCTGGGTTCACCTTAGTTCAGGAGTGTACTCTCAACACTGTCATTCAGACTCTCGAGTTGAAGCAGATTTCTTCCACCGAAACTTTGTACCCATCTTTTCCTTTGCCTCAGTTCTTTCTCTGATTTCACTCTCTCCCTCTCTCTGAGTTGTTGTTCAGTTTTCTCTTAGCGTGCTTTTCTGCTTATATCTCCAATTTCTTCTGTTTAACAATTATTTTTGCAGGTTGGCAATAGGAGACAAGTTAGGTAGAGTCACAATCCTCAACGTTCAGACAGGCGAGCTCCTCACGCCCACCATTCAGGTCGGAACAATGGGTGGGGATGCCGTTACTGCCCTCCACTTTGCCAAAACGATTACCTCTGAGGAGGAATACGAACGCCTTCAACAACTTCGTCATGGGTACAATAGTCAAACAAACAAACCTATCCAACGAGACACATTGGTTTATATAGGAACGCAATCAGGTCATTGCGCTTCATTTAATCTCCAAAGTCGAAAGTTTTGTCGACATCTTCGAACAACGACGTCTTCTTCTTCTTCGTCTTCGTCTTCGTCTTCTTCTTTTTCTCCTTCTTCTTCTTCGTCACCGTCTGCTTCTTCGGTATTACTTATTCGAGTATTAGATTCGAAAGGAAGATCGTTGGAAGGATTTTCCCTCTCCCAAGCAACCCCAACATCAAATGAAGAACACAACAAAACGGAAGAGAGGGAACAGTTTTTGATGATTGTTGCCGAGGACTCTATTTGCGTGTACAGCATTCCATTATTCGAGCAACTGTCACGAACAGAATGCAAAACTCCTCTCGTTGCTGTTCGTATGTTTTCTTGTGAAGGTTTGTTTTTATTTTTATTTTCATTCTACTTCTTTCGTATTTTAAATCGCTTTTGCTTTATTTTGAAGGTGAACATTGCGTTGCAACGATAGATGCGAGGGGAGTGCTCAGTGTTTACGGTTTGATGGACGTTCGACTTCTATGGCAAAGCGATTTTCGTCAGTTCAAGGCTTTGGAGCTTACGTATGTTTCTAAGAGTGGATAGAAAAAGAAGAGTGGGAGAGAGGAGATGCAGAAAGAAGGGAGGGAGGGGGAGCGAGAAGCAGTGAAGAGAAGCATGAGAGTAACTTTTGCATTTGTTCTCTTTTTTGTGATTTAGGCAAACATTATTATCACGGATTGCATTTGCGGACACCGGGCGATTCGTACTTTGTTCAGACAAGCCCGCTCTTCACCATTTCTCCATCTCAAGAACTGAAAATAGGTTTTGCTCTTCCTTCACTTATCCTTTTATTGTTAGTGTGTCTATTAACTTATGTTTGATAAATGTAGTATGGGGCTTCCAGAAGTGCTTCCCACAATTTGTGTGGCTGCCACCAACAAAGAACAGCTGCCTAAACCGCCAAAAGGATTCGCCAAAACGTTTTTGGATGCAAGAGATGAATCTGCTGAACAATTATGTACGTTTATCCTCTGACGTTTATCCTCTATTTTTAAAACACGGTTTGTTTTCATTCTAACAAACTAAAATGTACAAACAACAAGTCGAAAAGATAAGTTCGTCATCCGGAAATGTTTCCACTTCTTCCGCTTCTTCCTCCTCGGAGGCACACACAAGAGGAGGAACTTATCCTAGAGCAAAGGCATCATCCGACAGGCCAGAAGATCCTGCCACCAGAGAACGTAGAGACAGGATTGCTCAAGTTCATAATACTATGCAACAAAACGTTCAGGTAAAACTTTCTTCAGCTTTTCTTTTGCTCAGTTTAACTCAGTCTTTTTTTTTTCCATATAAACAAGGCATTACATGAAAGAGGGGAGCGATTGAGAGATCTGCAAGAGGAGACTGCAAAACTGGAGAATAACTCCCAAGAATACCTGGCCGCTATTCGCGCCTACACCCAAGCCCAAAAGAACAAAAAGTGGTACCAATTGTAAGTTCTCATCCCCCGCTCCACATAAAACCAAGCCAAGCTGTTGTGCCTTTTTCGCATTACAAGGGCGTCAATCGTTGGTAACGCTAATTTAAATGAATTAGGCTAAATATTGTTTATTTGGTAAATAACCCTCGATTGATAATTTCCTAAAATAGCGATAAATCTGCGAACCCGCGAGTCACACGGGTAAAACAATTTCCTCCAACCAATCAGCAAATTGTCTTAGAATCAAATTAGCCTAATAGCTCTTTAAAAGGGTTCTGATATGTTTGGCTCGATTTGGGCCATGTGCCTTTTCGTTGGTTTTCTTGCTCCTTGCAGTGAAAGGAAGTTCCGTGGTAAACAACTAAAAGTACAAGATGAGGTTCGCAGTGGTATGTGTGCTTCTTTGCTCATTGGCCGTCCTTGCTACCGGTGAGACTGATACCGTCGATCATCACAAACTGCAAACCACAACCAACTGTCTTCGTCCATCGGTCTTCTTACATTTTTTTTAATTCAAACAAAAAAGGGCTCAGCAGAGAATATGACAAATGCATTCAGCTTCCAAACAGTGCGAACATAGACTTCAGGCTCTACTACAGCGTCGAAGGTGCTAGCATCGCTTTCGCTTTGTACGGCAACTTTAGCGGATGGATGGCAGTCGGTATCTCCACCGACGGCAGCATGACAAGCAGCGGCGATGGCTCTGACGTCATGCTTGGCTACGTGAACGATGACGAATGCTCTGAAGTAAACTCTTTCTGTTCCCCTTGATTGTTTCCCTCTCTGCAATGTTGTTTACTTCTGCGGTATCTCCTCTTTCTTAAAAGGGTTGTTTGAATGACTATTGGGTGACGAGTAAAAGTGGAAGCCCTCCCGTTAAGCTGGACACAAGCGTGGAAGGCACCTCGGACGTCACGCTTGTGGCTGGCGGTGAGGATGACGGCATTACCACCATCGAGTGGTCACGTTTGCTGGACACGGGCGATAACGTTACCGACCGTGTCATTGATCCCAACTCCGAAATTTCACGTACATTTTCCACTGCTTTTCGTTAGCTTTGGAGAAATGAGGGTGTAACCTTTTTGTCCAACATCTTATATTCTTCTGTTTTGTTCCCTGCTCTTTCCCTTTTCGCTGCTTTGCAGTCATCTATGCATGCAACATTGGCACCGTTCCTTCAAGTACTTCCAGTTTCGTCCAGCATTCCGACGGAACCAACCACAATTACGCGATCACCCTTGCCACCCAAACCTGTATGTCTTTTGTTCTCTCTTCAAGTTGCTTTCTTACGCACACTTACTCTGTCCTCCTGTCCCCAAAAGCCACATGTACCGCCCCGACACCAGACGGCGATGATGGAGAGGACGGCGATGATGGTGATGACGGTGATGATGGCAAAGAGGACGGTGGAGACGCCACAGTCCTCTCTTCCTTGCTTTCTTTGTTTTTGTTCTGAAGAAGAGTAACCAGCACAATGATCGAAGTCATGGCCCCTTGGCTATTGGCCGCAAGTAACTCATTCCGTTTCATTTATTTATAATATTAATAACAGTTATTCGCCTAATATGATCATTATCCGTTTATTTATTGTGTTCTTTTGGTTCTGTTCTTCGGACCACCGACGGCTCGCAACCAACAAACTTCCAACAAGAAACAACAACAACCAACATGAACGTCTTTCTTCAGGGCTGCGCCCTCTTTTTGTTCTCTTGCGTCCTGCTTTCTTCTGGTTCGTAGCCTTTCTTTTCTCTCTTTTTATTCATGTTTACTCCCAAAAAATAAAAAAAAATACAAAAAATAACAAAAACTAAAAAACAAAAATAAAACAAAAATAAAACAAAAATAAAACAAAAATAAAACAAAAAATATAAAACAAAAAATAATAAAAATGAAATAAATACAAAACAAAAATAAAACAGGACTGAGCAGAGAATATGACCGCTGTGTACAGCTGAGGACACCGACCACCGGCTCCAAGCTGGACTACCGCCTGCACTGGACTCTGGAGGAGGACGAGGTGACCATCGCCTTTGCCTTGGAGGCCAACGTGCCCGGTTGGATCGCCATCGGTATCTCTGCCGATGGCAGCATGACGAGCAGCGGCGCTGGCTCTGACATCATGCTTGGATACGTGGACGACGGAGACTGTTCTGAGGTTTGTTTTTGTTTTTGTTTTATAATCGTTTTTTTTCTTTTTCTCCATTTTGCATTCTTCTTTTCACTCCTTTCATCATTCTTCATTCTCTTTCTTCTAACACACCTAAAACAAAGGGTTGTGTCAACGACTATTGGGTGGTCACCAAAACCGGAAGCCCCCCCGTCAAGCTGGACGATCGTGTTGGCGGCAACCAGTCCTTGACCTTTGTGGCCGGCAGCGAGGTCGACGGCGTCACTGCCATCGAGTTCACTCGTTTGTTGGACACCGGAGATGACGTTACCGACCACGTCATCGATCCTTCCTCTGCTACGCACAGTTAGTAGCACCTCTCTCCTTTGTTTTTTCCTCTCTTTCTGTTTGTAAAATACTAACTATAAGCCCTCTCCTGTTTCTTTCTTTGCTGTTCTATTTTCTTTTTTTTTACTTTCTCCACTCTTGCTTTGCTCCTACCTTCCTCTACTGCCTCTCTCTCTCTCTCTCTCTCTCTCAACAGTTATCTTTGCTGCTCACACGCAGCTGGACCCCACAAGCCCCAGCGAATTCTTGCAACACATTGCTGGCACGAATGATGTCAGGACCATTACCTTTGACTCTGAAGAATGTAAGTTTATTATTTTTTCTTTTCATCTATGCATTTACAACCAGCAGTACTAACAACATAAATTTTTAACCAGCCGACTGTGCCTCCACTCCCATTGAAGGAGGAGATGGTGATGAAGATGGAACCGAGGATGGATCAGCGGATGGATCGGAGGATGGTGATGGAACCGAGGATGGCGGCGATGGAAGCGGCTCGTCTGCCTTGAATTCCTTCCTGTTCTAAAGACACAACCAGTATGCTCTCCTCTCTCTCTCTATCCTGCTTGTAACGCGTTTCTTTCTTTGTGAAAGAAAAAAAGAGTGAAATTATTTCTTCTTGGACGTGAGATTAGGCAAGAGAGAGGACGTGAGATTAGACATGAGTAACGAAGAAAAGATTGGAGAGAGGATATGAGATTAGTCAAGAGCAAGGACATGAGATTAGACGCGAGATAAGTCGTAAAAAGGCAAAAAAAATGTCTTTTGCGAAAAGAAAGAAAATAAGAAGAAGAGATCAAAAAAAAAACTCAAGACTGCAGTCTCCTCTCGTTCATTTGAGGGAATGTTGGAGCATTTGTTGGTTATCAGCCATGAAGGCGACATTGTGCTTTCAGAACAGTTCGTGATGACCAGCGCAGCCACCGTGCCTGTAGCCACGAAAGAAGTGGAGCGCTACGAATGGGAGCATAACATCTACATGCTCAGCAGAGAGATGTGGTCTTATGTCATCGAGAGCAAAGAACGGGAGGTCATCGTAACTGGGTGAGTAATTTCTTTTATGTTTCGAAAAGAGAGAGTTGGGCATGAGGGCTAACATGTTGGTTCATGGTAAGCGATAAAAACATCTTGTTTACGGCGGAAGGAGACTTTTTGGTTTTTGTGACTGGTTCAGGAGACTACGATTGTCTCGCACGTAAGTTCGCACCAAGTTTAGATCCACTCAATTCCTTTTGTTTTAACCTTTGCTATGAAAAAGTGGATGAGATAATGGATTCTTTGTTGGAACTATTTCAGTTGATCTGCAGAACGGCTTCGAAGAGACTGTGCTGTGAGACACTTGTCCACGAGTACATGCGCCTCAAAATGGCTCTTGACTTCATGTTCAGTGCCAAAGTAATCTCTCTCCCTCTCTTGTCTGTCCGTCTTTGCTTTTCCCTCTTTCTGCTGACAATACCAACAGGGAGAAGTAGAGTTTTTAGTGGCGGAACAATCTTTAGCCACAACCTCTCTCGAGATGAAAGAGCTACTCGCCTATGCTAAGAAACGCAAGTTGACATCCATGAAGAGTCCTCGAAGCGGTGGCTCCAGCAGATCCTCGTCGACTACTTCCTCTCCTGCTCCTTCTTCCTCCTCCTCTTCTGTTGCTGCTTCCTCGACAACGAGACCAACGTCAGTTCCAGGAATGCTCTCTGTTGCCCCTCCAGCTCCTCACATCATGAATCTTCGCAGTCCACGCGGAGAAGGAGGGTCGACAAGCCCGATCTCCACTTCCGCCACCTTGCTGGTTTCCCCTACCACCTCTATGGAAATGCTGGGGTCGCAGAGTCCTCGCATGGCGGTCAGTTCCAAGGAGGTTCCCTCGAGGGGAGGCACTTTACGCTCCAAGAGCCAGAGAAAGAGCGTCAGCTTTGAGGTATACCCCTTGAATCTCGAAACCATGATGATGGATCCCTCCATGCAAGAGTTACATGATACAACACCAGGAGAAAGGACCACAGCAGCGACAGAGATGCCACCATTGACATCAAGCAACAAAGAGATCAAAACCTCAAAGAGCAACAACAAAGGTATTGCCAGGACATCAGAGTGGGTGGCTTCTTCATCGGATGGTTCTCATCATCATTACTCCTCATCGGAGGAAGGAGCTCAAGAGGAAGGAAAGAAGCAAGAGATCGGACGTCAGAGAAAAGACTCGGCGAAGCATGCTGAAGAAGAGGCTTTAGCTGCTCTAGTCAATGCGGAGGTGGAGAGGAGCGTCAAAGAAGGGGATCAAACCCAACAACAAGCAACGAACATCGGCTACAACATAGATGATACACCGTTCCTAGAGGAAGAGGAAGAACAAGAAGAAAAAGATAAAAAAGAGACGGGTATTGGAGTTGACTCAGGGGATTCTCAACAACTTCTAGTTGAAGATAGAGAGGACCACGAAGAAGGTGCAGAGCCGAAACAAGAACCCGAACAACGGGTGGAGCTTGTAGTGGAAGAGAGGCAACAACTGTTCCTGAAGGTGGAGAGAAAGAGCCAAAAGTTTGACGGCAAGAAACTGGCGGCCCTAACCAATGATGACAGTCTCATCTTTCGCAGCAAATATGCCGATGAGGAGCTGTCTTCCTCTACAAAGATAACCCGCAGTCGCTCCACAACTCCTTCGGCGTTACAGCAAGATGACGAAGACACACGAGGGCGAAGAGGCTCAAAGAGCAAAGAATCTGAGAGCAGCAGACACAAACTCAAGGACGACGATCGTTCTTCCTCACAAAGCCGAGAGAGGAGGGATAGCAAGAGAGAGCACAGGGACAAAGATATAGATAGAGAAAGAGGCGGGACGTACCGGGATAGCAAACACCGCAAAGGCAGCCGTGCTCATGACAAAGACTTGGAAAGCATTACAAAGGCTCACAACAAACGAGATAGAGGAGACGGGCAAGAGCAAAAGGAACGTTCAACTTCCACTGAGCCCGAGAAAGAAAAGGACAGAGCGACCGCCAAAGAAAAAGACGGAAGAGGAGATAAGGACCGAGCGGAGGGCAGAGAAAGAAAGCCCAGTCGCCATGGCACTCTTCGAGAGACTAACCCCAAGACCGACCAAGGAGCATCCAGAAGGCACTCTCGGGGGATGGAAGGTGAATTGCAGCAACAACCGTAAACAAACCGTGTATTTTTTCTTCCTTATAACATCGCTCTCTTTCTCTTTACAAAAGTTTCTCCGTTTCTTCTTCGCCCTCTTCATCCCAGTCACGTTCTCCTAAGATCCTCTTTCCTAGCCAACTGAGCTTTGGAGGGTGATGCTCTTCGCTTTCTGGATGGTGTTCGTAGTCACCAACTTCACCGCCTGTAGAGTACCATCGCGGCCGCTCGCCATTTCTCATGCAACGCCTTACCTCCTCTCTGTACTGCGGGTGAAGCTTGGAAGAGACGAAGCGGACAAAGCATTGAACTCGCCAGTTGGCCGAGCGGTTGGGACAGTTGGAATGAGGCAGACGTGAGTTCCAAACGATAAAGTCTCCTGTCTCCATTGGAATCTCTGTGGCTTGTGCTCGGATGAGTTGCTGGTCCAGGAAGTAGACGAATGTACCTTCAGGAGGAGGATAGACGACGGTGGAACAGGCAGAAGAAGAAGACAAAGAAGAAGAAGAAGAACAAGAAGAAGACAAGTCAAATGCACCGCGCTCGTAGTTGTGTCGATAGTCTCGTATGCGATCCAGCTTGTGGAAGCCTGGAATGCAACGAAAGCCTCCTCCGCCTATTGGACAGTCACTGAGCGCTAAACCTCCTTGATACCTTCATAACCGTTTCGTCAGCGTTACAAGGAGAGGAGGGAAGGTTCAAGGAGAGGTTACTTGGTTTCTTGAAGCTGCCACAAGTTCATGTCGTTATGTATCAAGAAGTCGTAGGGCTCAGGCATGTCTATTCTCCTCTCTGTCTTCGTCGTCCTCCCATCCGGCTGCGTTTCCACCACTTCTTTCACAACGTAAGCGGGAGGCTTCAGCGAGGCCCTGTCCAAACTGACGGTCAGGTCGTGTTCGTTCAGCAGCTGGGCAAACACCGAATAGAGAACGGGATGTTGTCTTATGCTGTAGTAAGCAGGGTTGTGCCAGCTGACGTCCAGAAAGCCGGTCCCCAACAAGGGAGTCCACGTTTCAAACCCTCCGGCCTCCACCCCACAAAACTTGTCCGCTCTCTCAAACAGCTCTGCCTTCATCCGTTCGCAAAGCTCCTTCTCGACGACCCCTTTCAGCACGACGTAGCCGTCTTCCTCCAGGCTTTGTTTCTGCTCTCCCGAGAGAAGATAGCATGTGGCGTGGCCTTTGCTCTTCCTTGCGAGCGAGCTCAGTTCCTCCTCCGATAGATGAACCCTGTCCTCTCTCTCTTCGCTCGCCTCCACAAGTTGGGCGTTGCTGAAAGAGGGTCTTGCGGCGTTCTGCTCTCGTTGGTGCGGCTCGCGAAGGTCGTGGCCGAGCCGTTCCGCCCTCTTGTAATGCCGGATGGCAGAGGGCATGTCCCCGAGAGCTTCATGGCGTTTAGCCAAGGCGTACTCCCGCTCCGCTTCTTCCGATATGGAGTCCATCGTTCGAAGCCTACAGCCTCTCTTTCTCTCTGTCTGTTCTTTGCAGCGTTCCACCGAAAAGGAGGAAAGAACAAGGGCAACGTGCAAGAAGCAACGTGCAGGAAGCAACGTGCAAGAGCCAAGCAAGGTCCGGTTGCGCTGTTCTTTTTTTCTTTTCTTTTCACTAAAACATCTATAATAAAAGGAAGCGAAATGGAGGAAGAACAAGGGAAACGCAAGAAGCAGCGCACGTCCTGCAAGAAGCGAACCAAGCGGGTACCCGCTTGTCTTTGTTTTTGTGTTTCGCAAAACCTTGGTTCCGTTTGTTTTCTCTCTGTCTGATAGCTCATCAAACCCTTTACCTAGAACCGGAGGAGCACCGTAGAAAAACGGTGCAGGCGCGGTTATAAGACGAGACGCTGCGCCGACGATCCTCCGCCGGTGAGCTCTTTCCAAAACATTTGGTACCAGCTGTTAAAAGTTTTTGTTAAAAAGGAGAGAGAGTTATCAAAAGCAGAGGAGGAGGAGGAGGAGGAGGAGGAGGAGGAGGAGGGAGGAGGAGGAGGAGGAGGAGGAGGAGGAGGAGGAGAGAGAGAGAGAGAGAGAGAGAGAGAGAGAGAGAGAGAGATAGGTAATTCTACCAAGCTGAAATGGTGATGCAAGGCTTGAGCAGTTGGCCCACTGGTAGTTGCTCCTGTTCAGCACCAGGTTGAACACACAGAATAGAAAAAATACTCTTGAGTGCAGCTTCTCGTTGTCGCCAATTCTCCGAGTTGATGTGGTCTTTCACAAAAGAATACACAAAAGGGATGACCTGGTCTTCCACTAACTCTGCTACAACAAAGAGACAAACTCCTGTGCTGCTGTCGCTACATTCCACTCACTGTTTCCTGAGAACAATGCCACAAACCACAAACGTTAAAAAAGCAAGCAACGTTGAAGCACCGGTGGTGCCGGCGGCGTAACACTGCGATGAGGATGTTCAAGGCTAAGAGTGAAGGATAAGGATGAAGATATAATGGTTCGGGACAGTGCGTGTTGGTCGTTGGGTAAGGTTTGTGAAGCATGGCACTTGGAAGAAGATGATAAGCTGCTGTCTTCCATTGATGCCCTCGGTGATCGCGCTAACTTCTTGCGACAATTTTAAATATCTCCCCATGGTACTCACAACAGAGAAAGATACTTGCAACGAGGCAACTTCCCTGGCAGCCTCTCTGGCGGCAAATGGTTCGCTCTCCAATTCTGAGGATCTGGGCCATTTGAACGACTTGCGGCAAAGCATCTTCGAGTGTTACAGCAGCATCATTCAGGGATTCAACAAGAAAGGACGAGAAGATTCAGGTTTTTATAAACGTTTTTCTTCGCGTATTTGCTCATAACAACAAAAACAGCTGGTCTCAAACACTTCGTCCACATTACGGCTTTTGTGTTTTCCTTCTTTTCTGCACTTTTCTCGTCATCTTATGGGTTACTTGTTTTTCTTCATGTTATGTGTTATATCGTCAGGTTGAAGCGTGAGAAAGATAACTGGAGAGCTGTTGGCAAAGGTCCTTTTGATGGCGCAAGTCGATACCGAATGGGATGGTGGATGCCTTGTACACGAAAAAGTATCGGGTGGTCACCAAATGTTCGTCCTGTACAACGTAATGAGGATTCGGTTGTCCTTCTAAACTTGGATGTTTCACAACTGTTGTCGTTGTTATTTTGTTTCGTTATTAATAAAAGGAGGAGAAAGAACGAAAGGAAAGTGAAGAAGAAAAACTTACTTTCGCAAAGGGCAATCGCGTGAAAGCTGCCATTGCCGAGAATAGTCTGAGGCCAGGGCACCGCCGAGCATGGACAGTAGAGCCGAGATGTGTTGATGGATGGAGAGAGATAAATGCCAGCACCAAACACAGCACCTTTCGACATCAACGCAGTGTTTGTCATGTTTTGTAATCCCACACGAAGGATTGCATGCCTTTCATTTGTTTTGAAAATAATAAGAATAGGATAAGTTGTTCAAGTTGAAAGGAGAGGAGAACAAAAGTAAGCACTAACCAATTCTCAAGAGCAGAGCCGTGGAAAGCCCAAACGGAGCCATATTTCTTCTTGAGAGCTTGGAACTTAGCTTCCTTCTCTGGAGTCTTACATAGCAGCACAAATTGATGTGGCGTTTGCATCTGGTCTATAAACTGCATTTAAAAATGCGTCAGAGAACAGAGCGAGAGAGAGAAGCAGAAAACAGTACTTCATTTTCTGGAATTTTTCTCAGATGAGACCGGTTCGTGCTGAGTATCCACCGTAACAAGCGATAGAGAAGCGGATGCTTCTCTTGCTCTAACTTTTGTCGGAGTCCTTGTTCTCCATTTTGAGTCGCCATATCTCTCATTTCTTCTACCGATGGCGTCAGTTGAAGCACTTTTCTCAGTGCCTCTATATCCTTTCCTCGTTTAAGGTCTTCCTCCTTGTCTTTAATAGCTGTTTCGTTCTCTTCTTTTATGGTTGGAAGAAGAAAGTCCGTTGGGAAGGGAGCAAGGAGATAAGGCCAACGTTCGGATTGAGCAGCAGCAGAAGCAATGCTTATCATCAGATCGACGTAATGCAAATCATGGTTGAGTTGAGAGGAAATGGAGGAACTGCCCAGCCCCAATTCCGTGAGTCTGAACAGACATTCTTCGCGAGCACAGGTAACTGGTTTTAGTCCACTTTGGTGGAACAAGAACAATGAATGAAGAAGAAAGACCGAAGACAGATAAAAGAAAGGGAGAAAGGAGACACAAAGAACACGAAGCAGAACACGAAGAATATCAGTTTTTACGGTTATACAAACAAAACAGAACAGAGAGTGTAACAAACCTGAAAGGAAGTTTTCGGTCACAAACAACACAGTGGTCCATGCAATTGCGCAATCGAAGGATGACATAACACATAAGAGTGGCTAAAAGATTGGCAGATGCTCGTTCATTATTTGAACAAAACTTGTTCAAGAGATGCTGCACCGAAGCGTCATGCAGTTCGTTTGTTCTCGTTTCTTCTTTTTCTGCGTCTTGGATCGTGGGAGTTGATGAAGATGAATTTGTGGCAGATTCCATTCTCGCTTTGGCTTTCCACGGATTGTTCTCCTCTTTATCCAAAGCATAAGCGCTGTTGAGCTGATCGTATCCGTTATCCAAAAGAAACCGTATGCCTCTCGTTCTCTTCAACAAACGCTTTTGTTCTTTTTCTTTCTCCAAAAACGAAGGCCCAAAACGAATTTCTTCTTCCTTGCCGTTGTTCTTTGCTGAAGATTCCACATTAGAGAAGAAGAAAGCAGGCCATGCTTTGTTAAGGAATCGTCGAATGATTTGTTGCAATTGTGTCTTCATTCCAAACTCTTTCTTCAAAGATGTGGTCTGACTTACTTCTATGAGTGGAGGAGGCGGAGGCGTTGATGTCTTACTATCATCTTGTTGAGAGAAATAATAACCGATGAAAGAGAGAGTGATGGCGATGGGTTGATTTTGAAAGATGCCTAAAGCATCCGCAGTTGCTGCATTCATCCAACTTACATCCAGAAACAGAACAACTTCGTTAGATTCTCTCAAATACGTAATCGAACTGTTTTAGCACAAAAAGTTAATAACAGATGGAGAGCAAGAGAGAGAGGAAGAGAGTGAGAGAGAAGAGAGAAGAGAGAACTGCTTACTTGTAACCGAATATCTGCTGAACCTGATAAACGTGTTGCTCCAACAAATCATCTTCTTCTCTTACTATGAACAAGGAATAAGATCCTTCATCTTCGTCCTCCTCTTCTGCTTCCTCATCCTCATCTGCTCCTTTCGAGCGAGCCGGTGAAAAGAGAACAGACGATTTTGGAGACCAGAGTTTGCTCCGCTGAATCAAAATGCATTCTTCCTCTTCATCATCGTCCTCATCTTCTTCATCTTTTCTTTCTTCTTTATCTTTTCGTGATAATGGAGTACCTAAACTGGAAGCCCACAAGTTGGCCATCGTCATGAACATAAGGCTTCCTTTTGCTAGCCTTCGTCGCCGCTCGTCGGAAGAACTGTTCGACGTTACAAACGAAGAACTTAACATGTTGTTATTGTTGCAACGTTTGTCATAGTCTGTTTTTTTAAATGTTGGCTTAGAGCAAAAAAAACACAGAAAACGAGAAAAATGAACGTACTTATAATGAAGAAGTGAACGATGTCAAGCAAAGCAATAAACCGTTTAGAAGCATAGCGATTGCCATGACGCAGAAATTCCTGTCCTAAAGCTGCTGCTCTCCTTGAAGAAGAGCCAGAAGAAGAGGAAGGAACGAGAGTAACACTTGGTCTTTCTCGAGGATAACGCTCTGGCACGTGAATCGCAAAGCAAAAACGAGGCTTCGTTTGAGCTGGTTCGTTGGTGGTCGATGTGCCTAAACGAAGTAATAGGGTTCTTTGCTCACGGTTCCATTCCAAAGCTTCAACACAAGTGTTGCCGTTCTCGTCGTCGTCGTCCATCGCGAATATTTGTTGCAGGTTCTTGATCTCTTTTTCCAAGCGAATGTTTCTCTCTTTGTTGATTCGTTCTAACAAAGCTCTTTCTTCATCTCGTTTCTTCTCTATTTCTTTCTTTTGTTCTTCGCATTCCTTGTGTTCCCTTTTGTACTGTTCTGTTGAGGAAGTGGTGTTGAAACGTTCTGTTTGTTTCTGTTCTGCTCCTTGTTCGGGTTCAGCTTTCTGTTCGTTGCAGTGCAAGTTACTATGCGTAAGGGCGATTCCACCTCTCGTAAGATGAGTGAAGAGTTTTGCTGTTCCCGACAAAATATCATTTTCATAGCGAGTGTTGGTTTGTTCCTCCGTCATTTGTTCCTTGGATGCTCTTTCCTCCTCTTCTTCGCCTCCTTTTCGCTCGGTTGATGGTGAAACTAAGTTCTTATCTTGGTGGAGAACAGCTGTTGCTGAAGGCGTAGATTTGGTTTTGGTTGTGACGAGACTGCCTCTGATGCGTATCTGTCCGGTGACTTTGCTGCGAGAGGAGCGTTTGAGGAGGGTGTGCCATTCGTCTTTGCAGTCGTGCCCATAAAAGTAACTCATCGGTAACGAGAGTTGACCCAAGAAGTTGTTCCTATAAGTCACATATGAGAACGAAAGAGAAGAGAGCAGCATAAGAGAGAGGAGAAGCAGAGAGGCAGAGAAGTCAGGAGAAAAAGAAGAGAGCAGAGAGGTGAAATGACTTGGAGAGATGGCGGTATTGTTTGACGACTATGTGAAGATATTCGTCCATGCTTTTGGGTGAGCTGGTGAGGGACCCAAAAGAAAGAGAGAGAGAGAAAGAAAAGAATTCAGTTAGGAGCCAAAAAAAACTGGAAGCACCAAAATAACCTACAAAAAATAACGGTCCTCCCAGCGAATGCCCTTTTCTTGCTCTTCTTTGCGAACTTGCATCATGTCCCTCGTTCTGGCCTTTTGTTTTCCTCCCAGAGAAAACGAACAGTACACATAGCATGAGGCTGTTGAGCATGTATCAAGCTAGGAAAGTGAGAAAACCAAATAATAAAATAATAAAATAAATAAAAAATAATTATCTAAGCTTAAGGAAAGTGGGTGACCTGAGCTTAAGGCATGTTCTCTACGTGACCATCGTAAACAAATGTCTTTGAGTTCGACAGAACTCACACACAAGATGCTGGCTGGTGGTAATGCTCCACTCAACGTTCTTCTCCTTTCCATTTCTTTTTTTTTTTTGTTGAGAGATATATTGCTTGGCCGCCGGTTCGAATCTCGTTGGACGCTTAAATCTTGTTACAGAAAAAAAATAGTTGCGGTCGTTGGGAATCGAACTCGAGGGAAGGAATGTTGTTATTCCTGGCATTCCATACATGCTTGGCATTTTTTCAAAAGAAAGAGAAAGTAGCAAGCGATCGAGATGGAGAGCACCCACCAGGCGCCATCCGGTGGTCCGGTTCGGAGGCAGTCGCCTTATGCCATGGTTCCTGTTGACGAAGTAAGCAACCTTTTTTTTTCTCCGTGTTGAATGAAAACAGGGAAACTTTACAAAACGATTCGAATTATCTCACTCAAAAATAAATATTTAAAAGGGATTGGAAGTGGTGCTCAGCCATGCTGCCACACTCCCTGCGGTCGCTGTGGGGTTGGAAGCTGCTGTGGGTTTGATACTGGCCGAGGATGTGGTTGCTCCGTCGCCGTTGCCCCCTTTTAGAGCGTCCATGATGGATGGCTATGCCGTGCGGGCTGAGGTGAGCGAAACCATTTTTTGATTTTGTGTGTTCTTTGTTTGGGGGGTTTAAAATGACGCAACAAAGGACCTGCCAGGTGACTACCCGGTCATAGCGGAGATGATGGCAGGCATGGCTCCGGATGCCGTTCGGGTGGAACCCAGAACGGTGGTACGGATTACAACTGGAGCACCTGTACCAACCAACGCAGATGCTGTTGTGAAGGTAAACGTGGTCTTTTTCTTACTTTCTTTCTTGTTCTTGTTCTTGTTCTTGTTCTTGTTCTTGTTCTTCTCCTTCTCTTCCTCCCCCTCCTCTTGTCCTTTCGTTGTTCTCGTTCTTTTCTGGTCTTGTTAGCTATGATGAAAGGTAAAAGGTTTGAGCGGTTTGCAACTGAACGGGACAAAAATCCGGAGTTGACGAAGAGAGGGCTTAACGCCAAGGGAGATCATTTCAGACATACAACAGAAGAAGAAAGGCAAGTGTGATGAGAGAGTGCAATCAATACATCAAAACGCGCGCCTCGAATGTGATGTTGGAAACGGCATCACATGGTCGGGCTGTTGTTGTTCAACACTAGGCAGAGCAATGCCTGTCCCGATAAAGGCCGAGGCGTAGATAGAGACAGTGCTTTAATTTTCCATCTTGCACCCTCATGATGGCGCATTGCAAGACTCATGAAGCACATACATCCCCTCTCCTAGCGCACATGCCTTCCTTTTTTCTTTGCTGGTAGATCTAGCTTTGTGGCTCTCTTCGTCAATTTCGGGTTCCCGGCAAGTCGCATTGATAACCATTGGCGAAAGCCTGAGCTTCTCTTTCTTTCCACATCTGTTCTTTTTCTTCTTGCTTCACCCTTTTGGAATTGTAACATGTTTTTTACGTAATGCTCAGGTAGAAGATACATTGTTGCTTCCCGAGAAGGATGCAGAAGGAAGGCAAGTCGTTCGCTTCTCTCAAACTATAACAAAAGGCAAAGCCATCCGACCCATTGGCTGTGATCTAGAGAAAGGACAGCTCGTACTAAGGTAGGAAACTAAGTCTTCGTTTTTATGTTGTTTTTCCGGTTTTTTCCGGTTTTTTTTTTAATGACCTAGTTATTTTGATTGGTTAGCGCAGGAACGTTGCTGCAAGCTGCTGAAATAGGATTGTTGGCCACAGTAGGGCTTCACCAAGTAAATGTACGACGGCCACCTCGCGTCGCTCTGCTCTCTACGGGAGGTACTTCAATACATAATTTGAATGAGAGCGAGAGAGCGAGAGGGAGAGAGAAAGAGAGAGAGAGAGAGAGAGAGAGAGAGAGAGAGAGAGAGAAATAAAGCGAGAGAAGGAAAGCGCGCACTTACTGTTCATTTTTATTAAAGATGAGGTTGTTTCGGTTGGAGAGACACTAGGACCAGGGCAGATATATGACAGTAATAGACCAATGCTAATGGCGGCAATCGCTCAGGTATTTGTTAATAATACTCCAATATTTCTTTTACTTTCCTTTCTTATAATATACCATATCATCTAAAGTACTCGAGTAACACTTGGGAATGCATTGACTTGGGTATCGCTTCTGATGAGCCATCTCTCTTGGAGCAAAAAGTTCAGGAAGGCTTAAACAAAGCAGACGTGCTTATAACCTCTGGTGGTGTCTCCATGGGCGAACTGGACTTACTGCAACCTCTATTAGAACGCCTTGGTATGCCCTTCTAGAAACAAACTCAATTGTTATTTTATTTTTTTTGCTCCTTAACTGTTTTCTTTTTTAAACAGGCAACGTACACTTTGGCAGAGTATTGATGAAGCCAGGCAAGCCATTGACCTTTGCTACAGTGGAAGTGACAGACAACGATAGCAGCAGAACTGTTTTGGTATTTGGTCTCCCTGGAAATCCTGTCAGCAGCATGGTGACATGGCAGCTATTCGCCTTGCCTGCGTTGCGTAAGCTCTCCGGTTGGGAAGAGCCTCGTCTTGCTCGAGTATCTGCCAAGCTGGCCATGTCCCTTCCTCTGGATCCAGAACGGCCGGAATACCATCGTGCCTCGTTGAAATGGAATGAGGAGGAACATTGCTACGTGGCCAATAGCACGGGAGAGCAAAGGAGCAGTAGATTGCTGAGCATGAGGAGCGCCAACGCTTTGCTCTGTTTGCCTCAGCGAGAAGGTGTTTTGCCTGTTGGTACTTTTGTCCCCGCTCTTATTGTATGAACAATGTTTTTTTTTTGTTTATTGCAGTCTTTAGTTGCTATTTAAATGTTCTTTTGTTCAGTTCGTGGAAGACATCGATCTCTTTCTACTTCTTCCTCTCTTTCATGCAGACGGTGGTGCAGCGACATCTCTTCTTTTGCCGAGAAGAATATCTTCATCGGGTTCAAGATGTTGTTCGGATCCAACGCCGACTTTATGACTTTTTCCGCTTTGACGCATCCCTCTCCTAACTCATCTATCAGTTGTTGCCTCTTGCCGATGCCGATGCCGTGCTCCGCCGTGCAGGTACCATCCATCTCCTGCGCCAACTTCATCAACTTCCTGTTGTACTCTTTGGCCGTTCTGACCTCTTGCTTGTTATTCATGTCCACCAGCACGAACGTGTGGAAGTTGCCGGAGCCCACGTGCCCGATGATTGGCAAACGGTCCAATCCTAACTCGCTGGCCAGGCGCCTCGCTCCTTCGATGCAGTCGGCAAGACGGCTGATAGGTACAGCCACATCGGTGGCGAAGGCCTCGGCCTCAGGACGAAGGGCAGGCACGGCGTACCAGGCATCGTAACGAGCCTTCCATAGGTTCTCAATGTCTTCGCTGTCCTCTGCTTGATGTACATGAACGGCGTTGAACTGGTGGCGAGCAATCTCTTCCACTTGCTTGGCTTGGCGGTAGATGTAGTCGCGATCGGAGCTGTGCAGCTCCACGAAGAGGGTTGGCTTCTCGTCATAGCTTTGGCCTTGGCTCATGTTCACAGCTTTGAGACACCACTCATCCAACAGCTCGCAGCGCATCACACTTCCTACAATTCCAGTGGACAGTAGATGTAAGTACTCGTTTTTTCTTTGTCTTTGTTCTTCAGTGTTAGCAACAATACTAACGACGTACGAATGTCATCATAGATAAGCTTAGACACCGTCTTGGCTGCCTGTTCCACGGAATGAAACACGCATCGCATGGCCAAAATATGTTTCGGCACTCTCTCCAAACGAAGGGTCAACTCCGTAATAACACCGAGGGTGCCCTCCGACCCTACGAACAATGCTGCCATGTTATAGCCGGCCCGGCTTTTTCTCGCCCTTTTGCCCGTGGTAATCACCTCGCCCGAGGCCAACACCACCGTCAGGCTCAGCACCATGTCCTTCATCATGCCGTAGCGCATGGCGGTAGGTCCGCTGGCCCCGGTGGCGGCCATCCCTCCCAACGTGGCGTCCGCGCCGGGGTCGCAGCAGAAGAACAGCCCCTCCGGTTTGATGTGCTGGTTGAGCTGGCCGCGGGTGACGCCGGCCTGCACCGTCACGTCCATGTCCTCCGGGTGGAAGGCCAGGACCTTGTTCATGCGGCGCATGTCGAAGGAGAGGCCGCCCATCGGGGCCGAGATGTGGCCCTCCAGCGAGGACCCCTTGCCAAAAGGGATGACCGGCACGCCCAGGCGGTTGCACAGCTGCAAGATGCGGCTGATCTCCTCGGTGGATTCGGGGAAGACCACCACGTCGGGAGGGGTGCAAGGGTGCCAGGTCAGGTCGCTGCCGTGACGGCGCAGCACGCTCTCCTCGGTGCTGACGCGTTGGGGAGGGAGGAGCTTGTGCAGCTCCTTTTGCAGGCTGTCCAGCTTGGCGAGGTGGCCAGAGTCGCGGTGGGGCATGTCCTCCGCAGCGCTCAGCTTCATCACCCGTTCCTCCAGCTTGCGTTCAGGGGCTGGGTCGATGGCGATGCCTGTTATCACGTCTTCTCGTTCCATGTGGTCCGCGTGTTGTTTGACGAAGTCTGCTTCTTGCTGAGTTCCCAAGGTTTTTTTGTTTGCTAAATTGTATATTGGTTTCACGTGCGGTGAACTTGACAGATTTTCTCCGATACTATGCCTGTTTTCAGTCGATTTGCGGTCAATTCCATACCACCTTTCCTGTCGTTTTTCGTTCTGTTTGGCCCTTTTTTGGTTTCGTTCAGGAAAAGGACGTGAAATTTCACGGATATGGGCAACTCCCGAACGGATTATTTCCATATTTTCTCCGTGCTTCACCCAAAACGCGATTTCTATTGGCGGCGCACATGTCTTTAGTTTGCCTGGTTTGGCTTCGTTCGGTTTTGTTTTGCTTTTTATGCGAGTTTTATGATTTATTTTTTTCTGTTGTTCCACTCTAAGGCCATAAACAAGAACTATTTCAGTTTAGAAAGCCAAGGAGGAGCAAAGCGTAAAAGCAAGAAGCAAAAGAGCGGAACAGAAAGGATAAGAGCAACATGGACAGTCGACTGGAAGCTTTGGCGGCGATGCTGCCGGAGAGCGCCTTATTGCCGCTCAAAGAAGAGTTTCAGGACCTGCTGCGCACCTCGGAGGCCTGCAAGCAGGAGCTCCTGCAGCAGCAGGCGGAAGTGCAGGAGCTCTGGCAGTGCACCCTGGAGCTGAGAGCGGCCTTCCACAGGCAACGCTTGGAGATGATGCAGTTTCAGCACTCCCTGGACCTCGCCGCCAAGCAGCCGCGGAGGGGAAGCCTGGAGGACCCACACCCACGCAAAGAACCCGTCCTCGCCAAAAAGGGTGACGAGGAGCCCATTCTGCCCCCGCTGTCCTCTTTGTTTCTTGCCCCTCCCCCTG